>JALAZF010000033.1:21077500-21357500 GCA_022829125.1 Lathyrus tuberosus | reverse complement strand
ATAAACCTTGACTTTAACAAGTGATCCAGAAAATCTTGTCTCAATAAATGCTAAAACACTTAAGCATGTTCAAATTATTTTCAAACTTCTAACAAACACTAACATCATCAAACTCTTTTTGTGCCTTTGTGCACCTTTTTCTTTAAAGGCCTATTTTCAAAAAGATTAGATATTGGTCTAATTCTTGCAGTGATGCAAATCGCTATACTTCTACAAGATGATGAGAAATGAATGACATTTTTCACTTGAATGTTGAGATGTACTTATTAATAAAACCTAAGTAAAAGTTCTCTATATCAAGATTGATGCAAATGCTCATTTCCTCATACTCGTGGGTAGTAAGTCAAGTTTTCCACTCGAATATGCCAAATATATTTTCAATTAAAATCAATCAACAAACAACAATAACCTTTTTTAAACACAGATAAGCAAGTGGTTCCAGTGGAGTACCACAGATGTGAGGGGTGCTAATACCTTCCCCTCGCATAACCAACCCCTGTATCAAGATATCTCTTTACAACTTTTTTAACCTTTTGCGGGTTTTGTTCGATGTTTTTCCCATTCCCTTTGGAAACAATAAAGTTTGATGGCGACTCTTATTTTTTTTAGTTAAGTTAATAAATAGCTTAACCTCAAATTTTTCCCGCTGCGGCACTACCCAAGAATTTCATGGATAGTACCTGAGAGTTCCATGGATAGTACCAAAGAATTTCATGGATATTACCATAAAATTTCATGGATAGTACTAGAGAATTTCATGGATAGTACCATAGAATTTCATGGACAGTACTAGAGAAAATGGTAGCTATCAAAAAAGGATATTACGGGTGGTGCCAAGGAGATAGGAATGTCAAAAAGATATCGCGGAAGGTGTCGGGGACTTGGGAATATAGAGAAACAGATAAAGAGTATCATCGGCGGTGCCAAAGTCATAGGATATCATGGATGGTACCAGAGGAGAAAGGGACCATGGGCGGTATCAGAGTAGATGAATCATCACAGGCATTGCTAATGCAAAACTTCTACTGGGGAGTTCTGTAACGCCCCATTTTGTCTTATTTATTTAATCGAGTTGATTTAATTATTTTTATTATTATATTATTTTATTCTTGACTTTTATTTGACAATATATTATTTTTCATCGTTATTATGTTTTATCGCGTTTTGAGAGCGTTAGCGAGATATTTGAGCTGAGGGGTAAAATAGTCTTTTAGGGGTTTAGATATTTTTATATACATAGAGATTAGAGAGAAATAGAGAGAAAAGAAAAAGAAGAGAAAGAAAAGAAAGAGAGAAAGAAAAGGAGAAGAAAGAAAGAGAGAAGAGGAGAAAGAGGAAAATCGAGGAAATCTCCGTTTCAATCACGATTAATCGGGTAAGGGTGAGAAGTTTCAATTATATCTTGCTTGTGTATGTATATGTGTTGTTTGTGGTAATTGTTTTGGTTGTTTTACAACTTTTTCTCATTTGATAAATTGATGAACAATTGATAGAAATCGATGTTTTCATGGTCGGAATTCGATATAAATTGCGTTGTATGATCACACTGTGTTTATGAACAATCGTTGATACTTGTTTTGCCGTTGGAATTGATTTGTGATGAAAAATGGGATTTTTGGGGGTTTTGGAAACATGGAACCCGCGGCAGGAAATTCTGGTTCTGGTGCGATTCGCCAGGCGAATTGGAAATTCGCCAGGCGAATTAGGTCTCGCCACTAGTTCGCCAGGCGAAGTGCTGGCGAAGGGGGATTCGCCAGGCGAAATCGTAAGTCGCCAGGCGTAATCGGAAAGACAGAAATGAGTTGGCTTCTGTAACTCTTGGGGTTTTCTAAATTTTTGGTTCGCCACTAGTTCGCCAAGCGAAGTGCTGGCGAAGGGGGATCCACCAGGCGAAATCCTAAGTCGCCAGGCGAATCTGGCTGTTTCTCAATAAATTCTTTTCTTTGAAAATTCATAACTTTTGATCTGTAACTCGGATCGAGGCGTTCTTGGTACCGTTAGAAAGCTAATAAAATGTTCTTTCTTATTAAAATGGTTTTGAGATTGTTGGCCAATTTAATTATTTTGGGAATTTAGAAATGTGTCATTTTGCCGACTTTTACCATCTTAACTGTGTGTATTTGATGTGTTATCATGCAATATGCTTTTGATATATATCGTATGACTTGTGTGCTGTTATATGAGGTTGATGCATGTGATAATGATATTGTTGTGTGGTAAAATACATTGTTTGATTGAATATCAATGTATGTTGTTATGATGGATTGTGGGATTGTTGTGGTTTATATGATGTTGAAGCATGTGATAAGTTGTTGTAATTGTTGTGGTTAATGGTGAGTAATTCTTGATGTGAATTCATATGAGTGTATATGCTAAAATGCTAATTGTTGTGGTTTGTGGATTATGATGAAATGCATTGTATTGTGTTTGATTATATATGCATGATTATGGATGTGTATACGTGTGCATTTGAATGTCATGAGTCATTGTATGCCAAGCATCATGATATGCATTCTTGTGATGTCGTGTGCCCTAGTGGGTGTGAGCGGCGAAACGATTCCCGAGGGGATCCGCCATAACATCGTGTACCTTATACAAAGAGGTGTGAGCGATGATTATGGACGATCGTGTGCCTTATACAAAGAGGTGTGAGTGATCGGGTCGTGTGCCTTATACAAAGAGGTGTGAGCGATCCATAAACGTCGTGTGCCTTATACAGAGAGGTGTGAGTGACGGGGAACATCGTTTTCCCGACGGGGAGTTACACTAAGTAACAAGCGATGGTTCCAATAGTTCCTAAGTGAACTGATGATGAGAATGATGGATGGATGGTACCCGCATTTGCATAGAGTCGTTGTGTCGGTCTCTTTGCATTTGCATAAATCATGAATGGATTGATTATGTGTGGAAAATCATGAATGGATTGATTATGTGTGGAAATCATGAATTGATTGAGTATGTGTTGAGATTTATGTTTGAATTGGTGAATTGATGTGCATATGTGATAAACGCATTGGTTGTGGATAATATGTTTTAGGCATAGACATATGCTATGTGATGTGGTGGGGTGTTTCCATATGTTATGACTTTGGTGTGCCTTATGTGTGAATATGTGATTATGTTGGTGTAATTGATATATGCTCTGTGTATTAGTATGTGATGCTTGTGGTGAGAATAACTATGCATGTGAATTTTTATGTGTTTGCATATTATTATGCAATCTTGATTTATTTGTTATTTCTCACCCTTCTTCTGTGGTTTGTTGCTCTTTGAGGCAATTGCAGATCTGTGTCTTGGAGGCTTTTGTGAAGAATAGTTCTCCATCATTTTGTCGGTCTGTCTGCTCTGATACGTAACACGGGAGTCAGGGAACGCTTTTGTTATATATATGTATATTTTTGTTGAATATATTTTGTATTACCTTTATATGTATATTTTGATGTTATAAAATGATTTATTTTGTAAAACAAGTCAGTTATGGATCTTTCCGCTTTATTCCATAACTGGACTTTCCTTTTATATGGAAAATGTTTCCCTTCTACATTTATTCCATTTTGTGTTATGTATCAAATAACTGAGCAGGGATTATGTTTACTTTCTTTAAATGTGGCATCCTTGTTTCTGTCGGAAAAATAAATTTTTATTCACTCTGATTTACTTATGTATTATTTATTCGCGATAGGAATTGGGGTGTTACAAAGTGGTATCAGAGCAGGTCGGTCCGTCCGGCCAAGTTGTTGAGTCCGTTGGTGTGACAGTTGAATACTGTCGATGTTGTTTGTTCCGTAGTATGTGATATATGTGCGAAACACTGTCAGTACTTTCTGGTTCTTTTAATCCTTTGTCTACAGGATTGAGAATGAGATAAGTGGGGGAGAAGCTGGTGCTTCTCCAAGTTGCTTCAGTTGTGGAGTGTTGGCTCAGTGTGCCGTTGGTTGCAAGAGTGTAAGTGTTGTTTGGACAGTGTTGTTCCCGGTTCCGGAGGGAATGCGGAGGTAAGGTTTATGTCAACTAAGGATTTGTGCCTTCGGTAGTTTTGTGCACAAGATGTAAGGAATGCTATTATAGTTTGGTAAAGACAGTTTATACCAAATCATGATTGTCGATTGTCTATTGACAAATTGAGGAACTGATCACCCTTAATCTCTTGTTGATAGTAGATGGAATTATGTTGGATGGAATAGACGTGTCTTTCCGGCTTTGATAGTGTGTGCAATGAATTGGTTGGAATTGAGAAATGATTACAGATTGTTTTGTTGAGTCGATGAAGATTCTAATATCGGAAGATGAGACAGATTAAAGGTTTTGGTATGTTGGTCAAGTTGGGAAGTCATTGAGAGAGAACGATTGGGTATCGTTAATGGTTGTTCTCAGCGAGTAGAGGGTGAACTCAAATTTGACGAAGGTGAGGAATTGAGGTTTGGATCTGCTAAGTAAGTAGAAGAACTTTTAGGAAGTGAGACTAAGATGTTTGTTATGTTTTTTATGATAGTGTTCTGGAAATTGGCAGAAAGGCCACAGTGTTGGGCTGCCAGTTGTGCGTGATTCTAGATGTATTTTCGGATGGAATATTGGATGTTAGCGTTAGAATTACTCAGATTGAAAGAGCGGTTGGAAGATTTACTGGAAAGGAGAATTATGAGGTTGTGTCGTCTTGGAGAGCTCCAGTATTGTTAGTAACAAAAAGGAAGGATAATTGAACGGAATAACAAGCATGATGTGTATAATGGTATTGAGACTATGGAAAGTAAAACTTAGAGTTTTGGTGAGTTTTGGAGTTTTAAAGTTTTAGGGAATTAATGGAAATCTTGAGAAAACCCTTAGGTGTGGATGTAATATTTGAGGGTTCTTTTGGGTTGGTTGTTGCTACATGTTGGAATTTGTGGAATTGGACGGTCAAGAGAAGAAATTGTGTATGGATTACTAACAGTTGTGTAGGGTGACGATTGAGAATAAGTGTCCACTTTCAAGAATAGATGACCGGAATGATTTGGTCGAGTTTGATTGAAATTATAATTGTTTGGAATGTTTGATAAGAGTGGTGAATTGTGTGAGTTGAGGCTTTGATCGATTTAATGTGACTGGTTATGGTTGTTATCATCGGAATAGGCTGTTATTTACTCGGTTAAGCTTGTATGTGAGTAGCCAGTTACCCAGTGAAAAATTTTGCAGAAGCTTTAAGAATTTATATCTTTTGGAATTTGGTTGGGCATTACAACGTACAGTGATGTTATTTGGTGTTGGTAATGCGTCTGTAATGTTGGTGGAGTAGATGAATCGTATCTTTCATATTTATTTGGATAAATTCGTAATGGCTTTGATTGAGGATATTCGGATCTGTTATAAACTCAGAGGAAGAACAGGTAGAGTGTTTGAGATTTGAATTACAAGTGTTGAAAAGAGACGAAGTTTTATGCTAAGTTATTCAAGTGAGAATTTGGGTTGAAAAGGGTTAGTTTTCTTGGATATGTTATTTCAGATGAGACTATGGTTAATGGATCCATCGGAAGTCGATGCAGTTCTACAATGAGAGGCTCCGAAGTTGGTTAAGGAGATTAGAAATTCTTGGGCTTTGTTGGTTGTTACTGCAGGCTAGGGAAGACTTTGCTAAGTTCGTACTTCTGTTATCGCAGTGGACTTGCAAAGAGTGAGTCATTTGTTTTGGATGTTCGTTGTGAGTAAGTTTTGGTGAGCTGAAGTAGAAGTTGTCTATGGCTCCAGTTTTGATTCTGTGCGATCCTAATAAACCTGTTGTGAGGTATTGAGATGTGTCTTTGATGAGCTTAGTCTGTGTGTTAATAATGCAAGAGGGTAAAGTTGTGGCTTATGCTTTACGACAATTGAGGATTCATAAAAGGATCTATACTATTATGGATAGTACCTTTCATACCCTAACTTTTACCCCTAAGATTCCACCTATCATATCATTTGCATCTCATTGCAATCACAAGCATGGATTCTCCTATATCACATCTCTGTGGGTTTTGCCCTTGTGTAGGAGATCACCAAGCACTCGTTTGTGTTTCTTTTTGCTTTATCCTTGTTCATGTTTACTAACCCTATTAAAAATCCAAAAATATATGCTTGTTGTTTTCATTTTCTTGTAGTTTAAGCTCAGGTGTTGCAAGGATGAATTAAGTTTCAAGTAAGGTTATCAAGTCAAGTGTGTGTGCAGTAATGGTTGAAATTCAAGTGAGTTTGGCCTAATCTTAGTCAAACAAGAAGAGTTTGCTTCATTCTCAAGTTATTTTGGTCATGGATTGTCTGAGGACAAGAATGTGCTGAATTCAAGTGCTTCATGGTTGAAGATCATCAAGGATCAAGATCATTTCCTATTACGGTTTAGTATTTTCAAGGCATGTTCATAATATTTCTCAAGAAGTTTCATAGTGAAGATTTTGGCTCATCATGATTCAAGTGGCTATAAGTTCAAGATTGATTCATTTTTTTATTCAAGGCTCTAATCCATTCCAAGTCCAAGATTGATTCATGGTTGGCTTTATTTCTCAAGAATTGATTCAAGATCTTAGTTGTTTCAAGTGAAAGAATTCCAAGATGGTCAAAATTGACTTCAAGTGTGGTATTCACATGGAAATTTCGAGTTTTAATTGTCATGGCTCTTTTTAATCAAGAATCAAGAATTGCAAGTTTCATTTATCATTATCTTTCAAGTTTAAGGAATTAGCATGGCCAAGGTTTCAAGCATAGTTCAAAGAATAAAATGTGGAAGTCCAATTACATTTAAAGTCCATTATAATTTGGAGGATGCAAGTTTCAAGTTACAAGTTGCAAGGCCATATAAAATTCAATAAAGCTCATTTATGTTACCAACTCGTCACCAAAAATTTAGCAACAAATAGCTCATGAGGTACAATTAGGCCCATATAACAAATTACAAACAAGAAAGAATGAAGGCAAGCCCGTGAATGACACATGGAGCCTAACACAAGGAAAACAAACTACATGCCAAGACAACAAGCCCAACAAGCTAAAGCCAAAACATTACAACAAGTAATAGAAACACGGGCTTCACATGAGAAGCTACATGAACAAGGCTAAAAACAACACACAACAAATCCAAATGCTGTGCAGAATTAAAACACAGCAGCTTCAAATATTTTCATCCAAAACTTCAATTCAAAACTCACATCAATTCACTTCAATCTCCTATAAATAGATGCACATTCTTCATTCAAGAACAAGTTTTTGATAGCAAAAATCATGCTGCAAAAAAATCTCACATAAACCTTCTCACTAATAACCTTCAAGTTTCTTCATTCTTAAATTCTCTTCAACCTTCATCAATTCATTACCTGCAAATTCTCCATTCATTTTGCAAGCTTCAAATAATAAACTTGTAAAAATCCAATAAAATTCAACAGCATTTTAACAACTCAAATTCAGAAGCGACGATTCATTAACAAACAACATCAAATTCAAGCAACAACTTTAACACAATTCGTAACAACATCAAATCAACAACAATTTCGGAAGTAGTGAGAAGAAAGTGAAAGAATCGTGTACTCGAGATTAGGGGTGGTAAAACGGGCCGCCCCTGCCTTAAGCCCGCCAAAACAAGGGGCGTGCGGGCAAGCTTGTCAAGTGAAAATGGGCTTAAAAGTATAGCCTACCCGCCAAGGTGGTGGGTTGGAGGGGGACAGGCTTGCCCGCCTATTTTTATGTTTATTTATTTTTCATTTTTTTATTATATTAATAGACTTACTTTTACATTTCAATTAGATTTTTCACTTATTTTTTAGAACAATTTTTTAAAAAGTATATTTTTAATAAATTTGACTTAAAATTGTATTGCATATATTCACAAATAAATGTATAAAATAGAATCATCAACAAGTATTCTGAAATATAGTTCAAGTATTAACCTTCAACCAACCAAAAAAATGATTGAGTGCTTGATAACTATGTTGGTGGGCTGGCGGGGAACCTGCTCCTTTTTTGGCGGGCTTAAGGCAAGACGGGATAGGCGGGCACAAAATCCCAACCCAACCCGCCATTTTTTGGCGGGTGCGCGGGCCGACCCAGCGAGCCATGACCCGTTTTGCCACCCTTACCTGAGATAATCATCTTCAATCTCAATTTCTTTGTAAGCTCCGTTCGAATCTCGTTTCGCTTTTGTAATTGAGTGAAGATGTTAAGGAATCGGTTGCAGATTTGGAAATAGCTTTGCCAGACGTTTAAAGCAATGTAAGAGGTGGTGATGTTATGGTCGCCGCGACCGCCGCCGTGAGGCGTGCCGGTGCAGCGGCGTCTTTTGCCAACGACGCTATGCAAATGTATGTGTGTGTGTGTAAGAGAGAGAGAGAGAGAGAGAGAGAGAGAGAGAGAGAGAGAGAGAGAGATAGAGAGAGAAAAAGAGAGAGAGAGAGAGAGGGGGAGAGAAAGAGAGAGAGAGAGAGAGAGAGAGAGAGAGAGAGAGAGAGAGTTGTCGTACGGTTTGAAGGAGAAGAAGAGGATATGCATCTCCTTGTTATTGATGTTGTTTTGTTGGTACAATCATCCTTGTTCATGTTGGTGGACCTTTGATCCCAATACCTTTGTGACTTCATTTCCATACACACTCCCTCATTTGCGTGACACCCTCCCTCTTTTCTTTCTACTTTTTTTTTTCTCAATTGTTTTTTTTCCTTTATTTTTTTTTTTGAAAGATTTACTAATATTTGTTTTTTATTTAATTTTGATTTCTTATGTTATACTTTTCTTGATTCCAATTTTATCCATTGATATTTTGGTTTACATCTTGATTTTTTTTTTTTTTTGGTTGATGAAAATCTTCATATCATAGAGTGATGATTTCAAGGAAGTTGAATCTTCAATATTTCATATATGTTGATGAATGATCATTGGATCATTCTCGACGCTTTGAGATATTGATGGGTTGCCCTTGGTAGATCATTTGAAACTCTTGATTAAAGATGAGACCATTCTCCTTTGATTTCTCTTTTTTCTTTTTCTGTGGCATAACTTTAGGAGAATAATTCTTGTATCATTTCTCTAGCGTGTTTTAACACAAACATTGCTATTGATCTGCCTGAAATAGGTGCGACTTCTACATAAGTCCACTTACGGTTGCTTAACATAGCGCTAAATTTGTCCTGATTCGAGCAATCGGTAATTCGATCGTTAACTACTAACAACTAACTTCTAACGTGTAACTTTACATTCTTGTACTTTATTTTCTCAATTTACTTCTTGCCAATTACTTTCCGCTATTTACTTTATTGCTCTTTATCATTCTAGTATTTTATTTCATGTCATTTTTCTTTTTTTCTTTGATCTTTTATACTTCATCTTGTTAAAAAATACAAAAACTTGATAAAATGATCAAAACCCTAAAAGACATTAATCTTGGACTGTGTTTAATATCTTGTGCTTGCTTGGAGTTTTGGACCTATGGACATAGACTTAGGATTTCCTTTGCTTGGAGTACTGTTATCTGAGACCCTGAGTTCATCTGATAATTATGGCCATTAAATCAAGCCTTGGATGTTTTCTATGTTTCTCTGTGACTTTATTTGTTTGAATCCTCTTGTGTTCATCTACTCAGTTGCTTAGCTTGTGGCTTATATCAAAAGGGAAAGGAACACTGGTTTTGACCAATGTTAAATGCTTGCTTTATCCTGGTTAGTTTAGTGCACAAACAAAGGCTTTCTCTTGGACTACCTCACAATGAGACCATTTATTTTATGCTTTAGGATAGTCTCTTCATCTCCTCTCATTCTTAAATTTTCAAAACTTCTCTCTATTTAAAAAACTTCTTGTTTTCAAACATCGTCTCTTTCTTAATAAACCTTGACTTTAACAAGTGATCCAGAAAATCTTGTCTCAATAAATGCTAAAACACTTAAGCATGTTCAAATTATTTTCAAACTTCTAACAAACACTAACATCATCAAACTCTTTTTGTGCCTTTGTGCACCTTTTTCTTTAAAGGCCTATTTTCAAAAAGATTAGATATTGGTCTAATTCTTGCAGTGATGCAAATCGCTATACTTCTACAAGATGATGAGAAATGAATGACATTTTTCACTTGAATGTTGAGATGTACTTATTAATAAAACCTAAGTAAAAGTTCTCTATATCAAGATTGATGCAAATGCTCATTTCCTCATACTTGTGGGTAGTAAGTCAAGTTTTCCACTCGAATATGCCAAATATATTTTCAATTAAAATCAATCAATAAACAACAATAACCTTTTTTAAACACAGATAAGCAAGTGGTTCCAGTGGAGTACCACAGATGTGAGGGGTGCTAATACCTTCCCCTCGCATAACCAACCCCTGTATCAAGATATCTCTTTACAACTTTTTTAACCTTTTGCGGGTTTTGTTTGATGTTTTTCCCATTCCCTTTGGAAACAATAAAGTTTGATGGCGACTCTTACTTTTTTTTAGTTAAGTTAATAAATAGCTTAACCTCAAATTTTTCCCGCTGCGGCACTACCCAAGAATTTCATGGATAGTACCTGAGAGTTCCATGGATAGTACCAAAGAATTTCATGGATATTACCATAAAATTTCATGGATAGTACTAGAGAATTTCATGGATAGTACCATAGAATTTCATGGACAGTACTAGAGAAAATGGTAGCTATCAAAAAAGGATATTACGGGTGGTGCCAAGGAGATAGGAATGTCAAAAAGATATCGCGGAAGGTGTCGGGGACTTGGGAATATAGAGAAACAGATAAAGGGTATCATCGGCGGTGCCAAAGTCATAGGATATCATGGATGGTACCAGAGGAGAAAAGGACCATGGGCGGTATCAGAGTAGTTGAGTCATCACAGGCATTGCTAATGCAAAACTTCTACTGGGGAGTTCTGTAACGCCCCATTTTGTCTTATTTATTTAATCGAGTTGATTTAATTATTTTTATTATTATATTATTTTATTCTTGACTTTTATTTGACAATATATTATTTTTCATCGTTATTATGTTTTATCGCGTTTTGAGAGCGTTAGCGAGATATTTGAGCTGAGGGGTAAAATAGTCTTTTAGGGGTTTAGATATTTTTATATACATAGAGATTAGAGAGAAATAGAGAGAAAAGAAAAAGAAGAGAAAGAAAAGAAAGAGAGAAAGAAAAGGAGAAGAAAGAAAGAGAGAAGAGGAGAAAGAGGAAAATCGAGGAAATCTCCGTTTCAATCACGATTAATCGGGTAAGGGTGAGAAGTTTCAATTATATCTTGCTTGTGTATGTATATGTGTTGTTTGTGGTAATTGTTTTGGTTGTTTTACAACTTTTTCTCATTTGATAAATTGATGAACAATTGATAGAAATCGATGTTTTCACGGTCGGAATTCGATATAAATTGCGTTGTATGATCACACTGTGTTTATGAACAATCGTTGATACTTGTTTTGCCGTTGGAATTGATTTGTGATGAAAAATGGGATTTTTGGGGGTTTTGGAAACATGGAACCCGCGGCAGGAAATTCTGGTTCTGGTGCGATTCGCCAGGCGAATTAGGTCTCGCCACTAGTTTGCCAGGCGAAGTGCTGGCGAAGGGGGATTCGCCAGGCGAAATCGTAAGTCGCCAGGCGTAATCGGAAAGACAGAAATGAGTTGGCTTATGTAAATCTTGGAGTTTTCTAAATTTTTGGTTCGCCACTAGTTCGCCAAGCGAAGTGCTGGCGAAGGGGGATCCACCAGGCGAAATCCTAAGTCGCCAGGCGAATCTGGCTGTTTCTCAATAAATTCTTTTCTTTGAAAATTCATAACTTTTGATCCGTAACTCGGATCGAGGCGTTCTTGGTACCGTTAGAAAGCTAATAAAATGTTATTTCTTATTAAAATGGTTTTGAGATTGTTGGCCAATTTAATTATGTCGGGAATTTAGAAATGTGTCATTTTGCCGACTTTTACCATCTTAACTGTGTGTATTTGATATGTTATCATGCAATATGCTTTTGATATATATCGTATGACTTGTGTGCTGTTATATGAGGTTGATGCATGTGATAATGATATTGTTGTGTGGTAAAACACATTGTTTGATTGAATATCAATGTATGTTGTTATGATGGATTGTGGGATTGTTGTGGTTTATATGATGTTGAAGCATGTGATAAGTTGTTGTAATTGTTGTGGTTAATGGTGAGTAATTCTTGATGTGAATTCATATGAGTGTATATGCTAAAATGCTAATTGTTGTGGTTTGTGGATTATGATGAAATGCATTGTATTGTGTTTGATTATATATGCATGATTATGGATGTGTATACGTGTGCATTTGAATGTCATGAGTCATTGTATGCCAAGCATTATGATATGCATTCTTGTGATGTCGTGTGCCCTAGTGGGTGTGAGCGGCGAAACGATTCCCGAGGGGATCCACCACAACATCGTGTGCCTTATACAAAGAGGTGTGAGTGATGATTATGGACGATCGTGTGCCTTATACAAAGAGGTGTGAGCGATCGGGTCGTGTGCCTTATACAAAGAGGTGTGAGCGATCCATAAACGTCGTGTGCCTTATACAGAGAGGTGTGAGCGACGGGGAACATCGTTTTCCCGACGGGGAGTTACACTAAGTAACAAGCGATGCTTCCAATAGTTCCTGAGTGAACTAATGATGAGAATGATGGATGGATGGTACCGCATTTGCATAGAGTCGTTGTGTCGGTCTCTTTGCATTTGCATAAATCATGAATGGAATGATTATGTGTGGAAAATCATGAATGGATTGATTATGTGTGGAAATCATGAATTGATTGAGTATGTGTTGAAATTTATGTTTGAATTGGTGAATTGATGTGCATATGTGATAAACGCATTGGTTGTGGATAATATGTTTTAGGCATAGACATATGCTATGTGATGTGGTGGGGTGTTTCCATATGTTATGACTTTGGTGTGCCTTATGTGTGAATATGTGATTATGTTGGTGTAATTAATATATGCTCTGTGTATTAGTATGTGATGCTTGTGGTGAGAATAACTATGCATGTGAATTTTTATGTGTTTGCATATTATTATGCAATCTTGATTTATTTGTTATTTCTCACCCTTCTTCTGTGGTTTGTTGCTCTTTGAGGCAATTGCAGATATGTGTCTTGGAGGCTTTTGTGAAGATTAGTTCTCCATCATTTTGTCGGTCTGTCTGCTCTGATACGTAACACGGGAGTCGGGGAACGCTTTTGTTATATATATGTATATTTTTGTTGAATATATTTTGTATTACCTTTATATGTATATTTTGATGTTATAAAATGATTTATTTTGTAAAACAAGTCAGTTATGGATCTTTCCGCTTTATTCCATAACTGGACTTTCCTTTTATATGTAAAAAGTTTCCCTTCTACATTTATTCCATTTTGTGTTATGTATCAAATAACTGAGCAGGGATTATGTTTTCTTTCTTTAAATGTGGCATCCTTGTTTCTGTCGGAAAAATTAATTTTTATTCACTCTGATTTACTTATGTATTATTTATTCGCGATAGGAATTGGGGTGTTACAAAGTGGTATCAGAGCAGGTCGGTCCGTCCAGCCAAGTTGTTGAGTCCATTGGTGTGACAGTTGAATACTGTCGATGTTGTTTATTCCGTAGTATGTGATATATGTGTGAAACACTGTCAGTACTTTCTGGTTCTTTTAATCCTTTGTCTACAGGATTGAGAATGAGATAAGTGGGGGAGAAGCTGGTGCTTCTCCAAGTTGCTTCAGTTGTGGAGTGTTGGCTCAGTGTGCCGTTGGTTGCAAGAGTGTAAGTGTTGTTTGGACAGTGTTGTTCCCGGTTCCGGAGGGAATGCGGAGGTAAGGTTTATGTCAACTAAGGATTTGTGCCTTCGGTAGTTTTGTGCACAAGATGTAAGGAATGCTATTATAGTTTGGTAAAGACAGTTTATACCCCATCATGATTGTCGATTGTCTATTGACAAATTGAGGAACTGATCACCCTTAATCTCTTGTTGATAGTAGACGGAATTATGTTGGATGGAATAGACGTGTCATTCCGACTTTGATAGTGTGTGCAATGAATTGGTTGGAATTGAGAAATGATTACAGATTGTTTTGTTGAGTCGATGAAGATTCTAATATCGGAAGATGAGACGGATTAAAGGTTTTGGTATGTTGGTCAAGTTGGGAAGTCATTGAGAGAGAACGATTGGGTATCGTTAATGGTTGTTCTCAGCGAGTAGAGGGTGAACTCAAATTTGACGAAGGTGAGGAATTGAGGTTTGGATCTGCTAAGTAAGTAGAAGAACTTTTAGGAAGTGAGACTAAGATGTTTGTTATGTTTTTTATGATAGTGTTCTGGAAATTGGCAGAAAGGCCACAGTGTTGGGCTGCCAGTTGTGCGTGATTCTAGATGTATTTTCGGATGGAATATTGGATGTTAGCGTTAGAATTACTCAGATTGAAAGAGCGGTTGGAAGATTTACTGGAAAGGAGAATTATGAGGTTGTGTCGTCTTGGAGAGCTCCAGTATTGTTAGTAACAAAAAGGAAGGATAATTGAACGGAATAACAAGCATGATGTGTATAATGGTATTGAGACTATGGAAAGTAAAACTTAGAGTTTTGGTGAGTTTTGGAGTTTTAAAGTTTTAGGGAATTAATGGAAATCTTGAGAAAACCCTTAGGTGTGGATGTAATATTTGAGGGTTCTTTTGGGTTGGTTGTTGCTACATGTTGGAATTTGTGGAATTGGACGGTCAAGAGAAGAAATTGTGTATGGATTACTAACAGTTGTGTAGGGTGACGATTGAGAATAAGTGTCCACTTTCAAGAATAGATGACCGGAATGATTTGGTCGAGTTTGATTGAAATTATAATTGTTTGGAATGTTTGATAAGAGTGGTGAATTGTGTGAGTTGAGGCTTTGATCGATTTAATGTGACTGGTTATGGTTGTTATCATCGGAATAGGCTGTTATTTACTCGGTTAAGCTTGTATGTGAGTAGCCAGTTACCCAGTGAAAAATTTTGCAGAAGCTTTAAGAATTTATATCTTTTGGAATTTGGTTGGGCATTACAACGTACAGTGATGTTATTTGGTGTTGGTAATGCGTCTGTAATGTTGGTGGAGTAGATGAATCGTATCTTTCATATTTATTTGGATAAATTCGTAATGGCTTTGATTGAGGATATTCGGATCTGTTATAAACTCAGAGGAAGAACAGGTAGAGTGTTTGAGATTTGAATTACAAGTGTTGAAAAGAGACGAAGTTTTATGCTAAGTTATTCAAGTGAGAATTTGGGTTGAAAAAGGTTAGTTTTCTTGGATATGTTATTTCAGATGAGACTATGGTTAATGGATCCATCGGAAGTCGATGCAGTTCTACAATGAGAGGCTCCGAAGTTGGTTAAGGAGATTAGAAATTCTTGGGCTTTGTTGGTTGTTACTGCAGGCTAGGGAAGACTTTGCTAAGTTCGTACTTCTGTTATCTCAGTGGACTTGCAAAGAGTGAGTCGTTTGTTTTGGATGTTCGTTGTGAGTAAGTTTTTGGTGAGCTGAAGTAGAAGTTGTCTATGGCTCCAGTTTTGATTCTGTGCGATCCTAATAAACCTGTTGTGAGGTATTGAGATGCGTCTTTGATGAGCTTAGTCTGTGTGTTAATAATGCAAGAGGGTAAAGTTGTGGCTTATGCTTTACGACAATTGAGGATTCATAAAAGGATCTATACTATTATGGATTTGGAATTGGTTGCGGTTGTATTGTGTTGGAATATTTGGAGGTATTATCCTTATGGTTCTAGGTTCGAGGTGTTTGGTAATCACAAGAGTTTAGAGTACTTGTTTGGTCTGAAGTAATAGAGTATGAGACAGCGAGGATGGTTGGAATTTGTGATGAGTTATGACTTTAGCTGGAATTATCCTATTGGTGAAGTTCATGTCATGCGTGATGAGTTAAGTCGGAAGTTTCTATACATGACTGTTTTGATGGTCAGGGAGTTAGAATTATTTGAGCAGTTCAGAGACTTGTGTCTGGTGTGTGAGATAACACAGTAGAGTGTGAGGTTGGGTATATTAGAAGTGAACTATGATTTTTCTGGTGAATACTAGAGAGAGTCAGAAGTTGGATATGAAATTGGTGGATTTGATTGTTACGAGTAATTAGAGTGCGCAGCGGAAGCGTGATGTGGCACATTTTGTATATGCGTGTATGACTTGCAAGAGTTCATAGGTTGAACATTGGAAACATGTAGGAATGATGAGACTATTGGACGTTTCAGAATGGAAGTGTTATGTGAAAGGTTTAAATATTATTCATGGGCTACTATGTAGATGGATGTTTTGGTTATATGTTCGATTGGCGAATCGTAGCATTGTTGTAATATTGTTGTGTGACAAGGATGTTGGTATTATGGTTATGTAGAGGTTGTTGAAATGATGTTGTGTCGTGGAACTTTATGTTCTTGTTTGTGTTGTTGCCTCATTTCCATCGTGTTGGTTCGAGTGCGAGTAGCTGATTCCTGTGTGTGTTCGTAACTTGGGTATTCTTTGAGTTATGAGTTGGTCGTCAAAAGCATTGTATGGGCACTGCATCTTGTCGTGGTAGTTGTCGTCGTTGTTATAGCTGCTGTTAGCAGGTGGTTGTCAGTTGTGTTATTCGTGGCGTGCCTTTTGTTGGCATGATAGTTTGTTAGTCGGATGCGAGAGTCGTATCCCGAGTTATTCGTATCAGTTATATTTTCGAGGACGAAAATGTCTAAGTGGGGGAGAATTGTAACGCCCCATTTTGTCTTATTTATTTAATCGAGTCGATTTAATTATTTTTATTATTATATTATTTTATTCTTGACTTTTATTTGACAATATATTATTTTTCATCGTTATAATGTTTTATCGCGTTTTGAGAGCGTTTGCGAGATATTTGAGCTGAGGGGTAAAATAGTCTTTTAGGGGTTTAGATATTTTTATATACATAGAGATTAGAGAGAAATAGAGAGAAAAGAAAAAGAAGAGAAAGAAAAGAAAGAGAGAAAGAAAAGGAGAAGAAAGAAAGAGAGAAAAGGAGAAAGAGGAAAATCGAGGAAACCTCCGTTTCAATCACGATTAATCGGGTAAGGGTGAGAAGTTTCAATTATATCTTGCTTGTGTATGTATATGTGTTGTTTGTGGTAATTGTTTTGGTTGTTTTACAAATTTTTCTCATTTGATAAATTGATGAACAATTGATAGAAATCGATGTTTTCACGGTCAAAATTCGATATAAATTGCGTTGTATGATCACACTGTGTTTATGAACAATCGTTGATACTTATTTTGCCGTTGGAATTGATTTGGGATGAAAAATGGGATTTTTTGGCCCGCGACAGGAAATTATGGTTCTGGTGCGATTCGCCAGGCGAATTGGAAATTCGCCAGGCGAATTAGGGCTCGCCACTAGTTCGCCAGGCGAAATCGTAAGTCGTCAGGCAAAATCGGAAAGACAGAAATGAGTTGGCTTCTGTAACTCTTGGGGTTTTCTAAATTTGTGGTTCGCCACTAGTTCGCCAGGAAAAGTGCTGGCGAAGGGGGATCCACCAGGCGAAATCCTAAGTCGCCAGGCGAATCTGGCTGTTTCTCAATAAATTCTTTTCTTTCAAAATTCATAACTTTTGATCCGTAACTCGGATCGAGGCGTTCTTGGTACCGTTAGAAAGCTAATAAAATGTTATTTCTTATTAAAATGGTTTTGAGATTGTTGGCCGATTTAATTATGTCGGGAATTTGGAAATGTGTCGTTTTGCCAACTTTTACCATCTTAACTGTGTGTATTTGATGTGTTATCATGCAATATGCTTTTGATATATATCGTATGACTTGTGTGCTGTTATATGAGGTTGATGCATGTGATAATGATATTGTTGTGTGGTAAAATACATTGTTTGATTGAATATCAATGTATGTTGTTATGATGGTTTCTAGGATTATTGTGGTTTATATGATGTTGAAGCATGTGATAAGTTGTTGTAATTGTTGTGGTTAATGGTGAGTAATTCTTGATGTGAATTGATATGAGTGTATATGCTAAAATGCTAATTGTTGTGGTTTGTGGATTATGATGAAATGCATTGTATTGTGTTTGATTATATATGCATGATTATGGATGTGTATACGTGTGCATTTGAATGTCATGAGTCATTGTATGCCAAGCATCATGATATGCATTCTTGTGATGTTGTGTGCCCTAGTGGGTGTGAGCGGCGAAATGATTCCCGAGGGGATCCTCCATAACATCGTGTGCCTTATACAAAGAGGTGTGAGCGATGATTATGGACGATCGTGTGCCTTATACAAAGAGGTGTGAGCGATCGGGTCGTGTGCCTTATACAAAGAGGTGTGAGTGATCCATAAACGTCGTGTGCCTTATACAAAGAGGTGTGAGCGACGGGGAACATCGTTTTCCCGGCGGGGAGTTACACTAAGTAACAAGCAATGGTTCCAATAGTTCCTGAGTGAACTGATGATGAGAATGATGGATGGATGGTACCGCATTTGCATAGAGTCGTTGTGTCGGTCTCTTTGTATTTGCATAAATCATGAATGGATTGATTATGTGTGGAAAATCATGAATGGATTGATTATGTGTAGAAATCATGAATTGATTGAGTATGTGTTGAGATTTATGTTTGAATTGGTGAATTGATGTGCATATGTGATAAACACATTGGTTGTGGATAATATGTTTTAGGCATAGACATATGCTATGTGATGTGGTGGGGTGTTTCCATATGTTATGACTTTGGTGTGCCTTATGTGTGAATATGGGATTATGTTGGTGTAATTGATATATGCTCTGTGTATTAGTATGTAATGCTTGTGGTGAGAATAACTATGCATGTGAATTTTTATGTGTTTGCATATTATTATTCAATCTTGATTTAGTTGTTATTTCTCACCCTTCTTCTGTGGTTTGTTGCTCTATGAGGCAATTGCAGATCTGTGTCTTGGAGGCTTTTGTGAAGATTAGTTCTCCATCATTTTGTCGGTCTGTCTGCTCTGATACGTAACACGGGAGTCGGGGAACGCTTTTGTTATATTGTTCGCTGGTGAATTTGGCAAACAATCTCTGGTTTCCTAATTTATGAAAATTAGTTTACTAACAGGACCAACCAAACAAATCCTAGGACAAAGTGCTTTTGAGAGTATGTTTGATTTTGAAAATTAACGTATTCGTTCTATGTATCTAAGATTCCTTTTAACAACTATTTCGACTAGTACAACAAATCATAATAATGGCGAAGAAGTAATGGAAACCAACTTAAACTAAAAGTAAATTTCTGAAATAAAAGATAACTTGGACATAAAGAAATGAAGGAAAACTTAAAATTTCATTGAAATTGCATAAAGGTAAACTGGTGTTTCCCACACATACATTTTCCAGAACACTCGTTTCTCTCGCGCGGTTACTTTGAGTATTTACGGTAATTTGTACACAGTTTGGAACACCCCGAATCTAACATCAAGATCTCCTATTTATATACAAACGAAATAACTACCTATAACAGTCATCTCTCCTAATGGCGACAAATGTCATTTTGCATGTATTCGCCTCCTAGATGCGTTCCACGCGTCCTATTTCAAAATGACACTTCCCTCCAAAAATTTGAAATTCAAAACACCCGTCGAATGGGCCGAACCCTCCTTCGTCGAAACCTACTTCCTCACTTGGCAAAAATCTACCAATGCTTCTTGCAAGTACCACGCTCTTTCGACTTGCCTCTTACTCAGGAGCTTTCGCCAAAGAACTTCCTATCTGCAATGCCCGGTCGAATCCTAACTGTTGAATTTTCTCTTTTCTTCTGAACCATTTCCCTAGCGTCGAAATTAGCCATCTATAAATTGCCCCCCAAAAAATGCGTTTTTGATTGAAGGAGAAAAAACATTTTTTGCCAGTGCCTTTCGATGCCATGGACCATTCGACTAGCGACTGTTCATATGATTTAGACATTAGAAATGTCATAATCATCATTGCGCCTTTCCCAAAACGTCATTTCAGCCCACGTTTTTGAGATCTCATCATTCCTACTCTACCCTTATCACATCGTGGGTCAAACCCTAACTACCACCATCAGCATTATCCACTTCACACTCACCACGTGTCCCATAACCTTCCCACTACTTTTCCATTTCCACTTTCAGAATACCAACCGCTTCTCTTTCACAACTTATATATAAGCTGAGAACTTCATTTTTTCCCCTTTTACGTTATTTTTCAAACTTCATCTTCCTCATTTTCTTTCCAAGAGCTCTTTCAAAACTTCGTCTTCCTCATTTTCTTTCCACTTTCTCTGTAACCAGCAATGGCTTCCTCCACTTCTCAAAAGATCACCGGAAAAGACCCTCGGAAGTCCAACAGTCTAGCACCGATGGAGAGGATTCTTGGTCCCAGAGTGGCGGGGAATCACGAGAACATTCCAGAACCTCCTAATGAAGAGGAAAAGCGCTCCATTTACCAATCTCAGGTACTTATTCCCATTTTAATTTCTGGAAAATCTCATGCAATTTTAGGACCGCTACCAGACTTAACACTAGACCCAGTTAAGGTGCGAGAATTTTTCCCCACCTACCATCGCTACAAACCCATAGCGAATGGTGTTAGGCCTAGGACGGATAAGGAGAAGATTATAGATGAAAAATCCAAAATAGATGGCCAACGGACTCCTTCTGACGAAGTAATAAACCTAGAATACATGAACAATTTTAGAATTTTTAGGTCCTATCCTCTGTCGAAGGATCCTTCTGACTATTTGGCATGGTTGGAAAAGATACAAAAGGTTAAGAGCAACGATTGGAAAACCATGGGCATTTATGATCTTATTCAATTGTCGAAAGTAGGGCCAGGATATTGCCCTTCCATGCTTTTGGCCTCTCTCTATTTCTGGGATAATACTTACAACAATTTCCATATTCCCTGTGGGATGATCACTCCTACGCTTTTCGACATAGCTGCTATCACTGGATTAAGCCCCTTAGGAGTTGACTATGATCCCAACTTGCTTGCTGACGATTCAATAGGTTTCGACACCAACAAGGCCACCTTTACAGCCTATATTGCCAATTACCATGACAAGGAAACCAAGGAAGTTTCTGACCAAGAACATGTAGCTTTCCTGGCCCTTTGGCTGTCGAGGTGCGTTTTCTGCTCCAGATCTCTCTAGGTGGCGAAGCGCTATATCACCGTAGCGAATCAGCTTCATGCTGGGCACCAGCTATGTCTTAGCGAGATGATCCTGGCGAATCTATATGAATCCCTTGGCGAAGGAGTCACCATTTTAAAGAACATCAAGGAAAAGAAGACTTTGCTGCTATCAGGGCCTTTTTGGCTTTTACAATTGTGGCTCAATGCCACTTTCGAAGCCTCTCTTCCCAACAAATCCACTGTGGACCCAACTGTTCTAGGGGATAGACGCGTCGAAGGTCTTCGTTTGGCGCAGCTGACACCTCATGACGAAGGCCTGAGTCTTCAACAAACCTTTACTAGCTACGTCATGATGTTTGCGAAACGTTATAGTTTTACACCCAGCATGGCTCTTTTTGCTGAAAGGAAAGTTGGACCCTCATGGTTCACCAGAAAACTTCCCCTAGAATCGAAATCGCTGGAAGACGAATTCCTCAACGTCTGGGAATCCTTCCTTACTCCAAGACTTTTAGTGTCCAAACTTGGCCCTTCAAAACTCAAAGCTTCCCTTGTTAACTATCAACCCAACCTGGTTTCTCGACAGTTTGGGTTGATACAGATAGTACCAAAACCTCTTTTCTCCAGGAAAGGCTCTCTGATTCATTACAACATGACCCACACTGAAGACGAATGCTCTGAGTTGTTAGCGAAGTATTCTAACCTGGTCGAAATCCAACCAGTGGTCTCTAAAAGTTCTTCGCCAAGACAACCAAAAACGTGCCAAGCGAGTGGTTCTGACTAAGTACACCCTGGACAATTTCAAAGGTCACCTTCATATTGGCATAGAACACATTCGCGTGGAAACTCCTATATATGAAGGTGTGGAAAATGGGAAGCAGTTCAATCTCACTTTTTATTTATTCGAATATATGTTTTTATGCTTAACTCTTTCCCTTTTCTTCTTTTCTAGCTATAAAGATTCCAATCAAGAAACCTGCCACAGTCGAAGCAACAACCGCAGGAGAAGCAGAGCCTCAGAAAGATACTGCCAAGACACCTTTGGCGAAGGTATCAATTTACTTTCTTTTATAGTCCACCAAGTGTTTCATTTTCTTGAACTAACTAATGAAATTTTCTTTGATCCACAGGGCAGTCGAAGACCCCCATCAACGCCAAAGAAAAGAAAAGAAAAAGAAGTCAAAGCTGATGAAACTGATGATGGTGATGAGTCACCAGATCAAGTAAAACCCACCAAAAAGAAGAAGAAGACAACCAAACCTCTCCCACAGAAACCTCCTACTCCCAAAGTTTTAGAGAAAATTCTATCAAAGAAACCAGGTGAGGAAATCACTCCTGCTCCAGCGGAAAGTGAAAGTTCTAGCTTGAAGACCAAAAATCCAAAGGTATGACTTTTCTTTTCCTTTCGATGCTAACAAGCTGTTTTACTTGTATTCCTTTCTTTGACCTATTTATCCTTCAGGTACCTGTCGACATTCATGGACACCCTATGGTCCAAGTTCTTCCCAAGACCAGCAGTGATCCTACTTATAACCCAGCCAGTGCCTCCAAATCCTCTCCTAAGTATTCAGCGAAGGAATCAGCCACCGAAGTGAATCAACCCGTTGCCATTTCTATACGAATTCCAAAAGTAGTGGAAGAAGAGACTGGTCCTGATACTGAAGACTTTGTCGAAACTGATGGGGATACTGTGATGCCTACTGCAGCGGCTGCCACAAGAAATGAAGCTGAAGATCAATCTCCCCCCATTCGGAATTTGCTGACGAAGAGAAAGATGAGGAGGCTGCAAGTGATGCCGAAGAAGAAGAAGAAAAAGAACATGAAAGGCCACCAACTCCCGCCGCTGATACTGACGAAGAGACAGAGAACGTCGAAGAAAATCTTGGTAAAACAACTAAAGCTGCTTCGACCGGGACGACTTCGACCCAACTCTCTCATGAGGAGCTAGAAAGTATGAAGGTGCAAAGGCCTTTTGAGTACCTAAAGACCATGCTCAGTTCCCGCTACAACTTTGCTGATACTACCATCAGTAGTTCGACCACCTCAGGAACTACTTTTGATGCCAAATCAATGGACGAATCGCTGGCAAACATTCGACAGAAGGTCCTTGATATTGACTTATTTCAACTTCTGGAGAATGACTCCTCTGCTCAATTCGACCTGAAGAAAATCCTAAAGCAAGTCAACGTCTTGGAGGCTCCTCCTGAAGTCACTGATGTGGTGCTGGACCTTACTACCTTGATAGATCTTGTGGTAACTGACTTCAATCGACTTCGAGAGTACTCCAAGAAGCTTGAAAACAAAACAGAGGCCCAACTTGCTGAGTGGGAAGCTGCGTCGAATTCGTCCAACAAGGTAACTAAAATAGAGCAAGTGTCTGAGCAAAATAAGCGGGAAGCAGCTTTGTGTGGCGAGAACATCCTAAAATGGAAAAAACAAATTGCTGTCCTCCAAAGCAAAATTTCACAGGCGGAAAAACGTCAAGCAGAACTGCAGAAGAATGACCAGGAGGAAATCCGCAAAGAGCTAGAAGTTGGTGTGCATCATGTCGACAGGGCCCGTAAGCTTGGTGAGGAGATTGAGGAGATTTCTAAAAACAAGACGCTTTGTGAGCGACGCCTTCAAATCCAGAGGTCGAAATTTGAGAAGCTGAAAGCATCTTTTCCCGTTTGAACACTTGTAATTTTTGTTTGGCTTTTAAAGCCCTTTTGTAATGACAATGGATCTATATTATTTGGCGAGAAGATTTTTTAATCCGCCATATTGCTTTTCTTTTTACAATTATTCGACTGCTATTTTAATTTCTTGCAATGTGGGCCTATATTTTTTCAAATATTTCCCGTTTATTTTCAATACACGCTTATCTTTATCCAACTCCTCGATTTCATATGCGCCATTGGAAAATACTTGTATAACTTGAAAAGGTCCTTCCCACTTAGGGGACCATTTTCCCATTAGTCTATCTTTTCGATCCATGGGGAGAATTACTTTCCAAACTAACTCACCAATTAAGAACGTCTTACATCTTACTTTCTTATTGTAAAAATTTTCGACTCTTTCTTTTTGCCTTCTCAATAAATCCAATGCATTTAATCTTTCTTCGTCCAAATCGACTAACTCGTCCATCATCATATTCCAATATATGTCTGATGGAATTTCATGATGCCTCTGAATTCGAATCGACTATAAATAAATCTCAACTGGTAAAACTGCATCATGTCCATATGTTAATCTAAATGGGGTAGCATTTGTTGCTTCTTTAGGAGATGTTCGACAAGCCCATAAAATTTGATCCAACGTCTTATGCCAAATCTTAGGCTTTGTCCCTACGTGCTTTTTAATTAAACTTATCACCACCTTATTTGCTGCTTCGACTTGTCCATTTGCTTGAGCGTAATAAGGCGTCGAAGTGAGAAGCTTGAACCCCATCTCTTTTGCGAATGTTTGCATATTCTTCCCCGTAAACACAGACCCTTGATCTGTTGTTATTGTCTCGGGTATCCCATACCTATAGATGATATGTTTTCGAATGAATTCTATGACCGCTTCTTGATCAACGTTTACCAAAGGTATGACCTCTATCCACTTTGTGAAATAATCTATTCCGACCAAAATGTATCTTTGGCCGTTCGACGATGATGGTCGAATTTCTCCAATTAAATCTAAAGCCCAACCCCTAAATGGCCAAGGCTTCACAATAGAATGTAACTCATTTGCAGGAACATGTGGTATTCCTGCATGTACTTGACACTCCTGGCAACCTTTTTCAAATTCGACACAATCCTTCAACATTGTTGGCCAATACACCCCTTGTCGAAATAATAACCATTTCATTTTATGACCTGCTTGATGAGCACCACATGCTCCACTGTGCACACTCGACAATGCTATAAAAGCTTTATTTTCGCCCAAGCATTTTAACAAAACTCCCTCTGAAGTCTTTTTAAACAACTCATTTCCAAAAAGCACATAACTTAATGCCCTGTACTTAACTTTCCTTTCGAGTTTCTGATTTGGGTCTTGTAAATAATCCTTGATGGGCTTTCTCCAATCTTCGATTCTCGAATCGTTTATATTAAATATCTCAAAACTTTCTTCGTTACCATACCCTAATTTTATTGTCTCCAAATCTGATGGAGACAACTTAGTTGATACAACTCTTCCTCTTACTTCAATGGCTTTTTCCAACTTTTCTTTCGACACTTTATAACCAGATGCAAGTTGTGCCAAGTCATTCGCCACTTGATTTTCCATTCGAGGAATATGTCTGATAGTTACACTGTTGAATTTCTTCAAGAGCCTGTTAGCTATTACGAAGTACATGATTAAATTTTCTTTAACACACTTGTACTCCTTGGTTACTTGCTTTATTACCAACTCAGAGTCTCCCATTATTTCGACTCTAGTTGCCCCCAATTCCAATAAAATTTCAAGTCCAGTTATCAAAGCTTCATATTCTGCTTCATTGTTTGAACATAAGCCTTCGAATTTGTACTTGAATTTTGTTGGAATTCTGTTAGGAGAAATAATTAAAAGTCCAATCCCAGTTCCATTCTTATGGCTGGAACCGTCGAAGTATAGCTTCCATGGTTCTATTTCGACATATTCAACATCATCTTCATTTATGGCGTGGTCAGCTATAAAGTCAGCCACCACTTGTCCTTTAACAGCCTTCAAAGGCAAATACATTAAAGAATATTCAGTCAATGCCAAATCCCATTTCCCAATTCGACTATGTAAAATTGATTTTGATAACATATGCTTTATTACGTCAAAATGAGAGGAAATATATACATCGACTGGCTTTATGTAGTGCTTTAACTTTATACACGAAAAGTAAACACATAGACACAACTTTTCTATTATATTATACCTAGTTTCGGCATCATTTAAGACTCTACTGAGGTAGTAGATGGCTCTTTCGATGCCATTCTCATCCTCTTGACATAACATACTTCCTAATGTCCTATCTGATGCCGCTATATACAACCTCATACTTTTACTTCTACAAGGAGACATCAAGATTGGGGGATGGGTCAAGTATTCCTTGATTTTGTCGAACGCATCTTGTTGATCTTGCCCCCATATAAAATCTTCCTTCTTTAGTCGAAGTAGAGGAGAGAAGGCCTGCGTTTTTCCACTAAGGTTGGAGATGAACCTTCTAAGAAAGTTGATCTTCCCAAGCAGAGACTGCAGCTCCTTCTTTGTTGATGGCGCTTTTGCCTCCATTATTGCTTTGGCTTTGTTTTCATTGATTTCGATCCCCTTCTTGTGGACCACAAAGCCAAGGAAATCTCCCGCCTACACACCAAAAGCACATTTGAGAGGGTTCATTTTTAAACCAAACTTCCACATCCTTTCGAACGATTGTCGAAGATGGTCAATATGATTTTCGCCTGAAATAGACTTAATTACAATGTCATCTATATAGATCTGCATAAAAGTTTCGATAAAATCATGAAAAATCGAATTCATGGCTCGCTGATAAGTTGCCCCAGCATTTTTTAAACCAAAAGGCATTACCACCCATTCGTAGGTGCCTATGGCTCCGGGACAACGAAATGCCGTCTTAGGGACATCTTCTTCAGCAATAAAAATTTGATTATAGCCAGAGTATCCATCTAACATGCTTAGATACTCATGGCCTGCAGCAGAATCTATAAGCATTTCTGCTATTGGCATAGGATATTCGTCCTTAGGGGTAGCTGAATTCAAATCTCGAAAGTCAATGCATACCCTTAATTTGCCATTTTTCTTTATTACAGGAACAATATTTGCAATCCATTCGACGTACCTCGTTGTGCGGATGAACTTGCATTTCAGAAGTCTTTCGACCTCCTCTTTAATCTTCGACAAAATTTCTGGTGCGAAGCGTCTGGGAGTTTGCTTGACAGGCTTCTTTCCTGCGATTATAGGCAACTTCAATTCGACCAAACTCCTGTCGAGACCAGGCATTTCGTCGTAGTCCCACACGAAACAATCTTTAAACTCTTTTAGCAGTTGGACTATTTCGACTTTTAACTGGGGGTCCATTTTGGCACTTATGTAGGTTGGCCTTTTTTCTGCCCCTAGTCCTAAATCGACTTCTTCTAATGGATCCTACGCCACCATCTTTATATCAGTCGAAGCTGGATCCTTTTCAAACCCCAAGGGTTCGTCATCATAAATGGCGTCTAGCTTTTGATGTTGCCATTCGCCAATCTCTGTGTGGAACAGATCTTCTTCAACGTCCCTTCTAGGACATTGTTTGTCGAAATCTTTTTTATTGGCTTCGACAGCCATATACTTTACTTAGGCTTCTAGAGCCGCCTTGAGTTTATTTTCGGCTACATAAGCTGTAATCCTTTCGAGCGCTGCTGATTCACTCATCGTCACCAAACTCGCTTCCCCAGCCAGTTGGCTCTATATGTGCATCCCCAAAGATGTAGTTTGCTTCGTCGACAACTTCTATATCCCACTGGAAACCATACGTGGGGTGGAGATATAGCGAACAAAACGCATTATCGGTAGCGTTCAGGTCGAAATTTGCTGGGCTGCATGGAGCTATGTGAGCCAAGTGTTTGTCGAAACTGCACCGATCCACATGGTTTACTTCAGCCATGAAATAGCTTTGATCCACCTCTATGTTTTCGACGATACCATCAGATCGCCAAATAGCTATGTGCTGATGCATCGACGAGGGCACAACACCTACTCCATGGATCCATTCTCTACCCAGAAGTAAGTTGTAATTAGCCTTCGAGGCTATGACCATGAACATCGTTGGTCTAGTTATTGTTCCAACAGTTAAGTCCACTTGGATAACGCCCATAGTTGTTCCTACTTTGCCTTCATAATTTGATAGTACCATGTTGTGGGGCTTTGTGTCGGAGTCATCTTTCCCAATCTTCTTCAACAAGTAATGGGGCATTAAATTAACTGCAGCCCCTCCATCCACCAGGATTTTGTTTACTCCTACATTCTCCACCTTCCCCTTTATGAATAGGGGCTTGAGGTGGCCACGCATGGAGTCATCTGGCCTTTTGAAAAAGGCATTTTGTTCTTCGACACAGCCGTTATTCATGATATAGTAACACACTGGCCTGTGTCCTATAACTTCACTTTCGACAACATCCTCCTCTTCTTCGACCTCCATGATTTGGTCGTATTCCTTTGGGAGGACAGATACCACGTTGCACACAATGTCGAGAGATGCATCTGATTCGGACCTGAAATCATCCGCCATTTCGTCATCTTCCACCACTTTTTCCTTGGGTTGTACCGGCTCAATTGCATTGCGTGAATTGATGCTGTAAGATGCTCCTTGTTGATTGGCTACTTCAGTATTGCTACTTGACTCTGGTTTGCTTCTTTCGACGACTACTTCCTCAACAGCTCCTTTTTCAGCAGCTTCCTTTTCCGCCCTTTTTTGTCTTTGGAAACGCCTCCATTGGGACCTCGACATGGGGTTCTTGCCTTTATAATTTTCTGAGGGATAAGACCTTGGTTTTGGCCTTTCAACTTCCTTGTTGCCAGCCATAGACGAACCCCTCTGAACTTCGAAATTTCTCCACTTTTTCTGTCCCTGGGCTTCCCTTATTGGTTGAACCCATTTGTCATTAGGAGCTTTGTTGGTGGGTTTGAAGGTATTTGGGTACCTTCGACCAAACCTTTGCTGATTCTGATCACTTCGCCTTGGGTCGAACCTTTCCGTTCTCGCAGGTGGAACTGCCCCCCAGTTTCCTTTCCTTTTGGCTTTTTCGATTCCCTCCAGGTTGTCTGCTGCCTTCTTGTCGAACATGGCACTATAGCGGGGGCACATCATAACCTCGTACCTTTTCTTCTGACATCTTTGGAGGAACTCAATCAGATTCTCTTCTTCCTTAGGGTACGCTACCTTTTGATATTCTTCTCTGCGGCGTTCTTCGTCAGTCTGCATTGGAGCTTTCTGGGATATTTCGACCATATTAACGTTGGCCTATTGACCATCTTCAATACTTAACTTATTCATTTTCAAAGTGAGTCCCTCCTCAATCTCATGTTGCTTCTTAGCCAGGTCGAAATCCCCTTCTGGCTTATTAATGTTATGTTGGCAGCAAAAACCCACACATTTCTCTCTGGGATCCTCTGCTGTTTTTCGTAAAATCCCATAAACGGTTTGTTTTGTAGGACCATAATTTGTTTTTGCATTCACCTTAGCAAAATCTTCGCCAATCTCAGTACTGGCTTTGTTGGCTTGGTCAATAGCAACACTGGACTTCATGCTATCTTCATTAAGGCTCTCAGTAGCCTTATTCTTGTCTTCGACAAAGCTTTCAGTAGCTTCATCATTCTTCACAAAGTTGAGACCCTCAGTAGTCTTCTCTTCGTTCACATTGTTGAGGTCTTCAGCGGCCTCTTTGCTGACGCAGTTCTTTAAGCTTCCTTTGTCAAGGTATTGAGTAACCTTGATCATCACTGGTTCGTTGATGAAATCTTCAGATATTTCCTCCACATCACTTTCGACTGCAGGGATCTCAGCGATTTCTACCATGTTCACATTTGCGTTGAAACCTTCAGTGGCTTCTATCATCTCAAAGCTACAGTCAGAACCTTCTTCGACCTCCACCATGTTCACAGTAGATGGTTCAGCGTAGTGGGCTTCGACCATCTGCATCGGATTTGAGTCAACCTTCATTGGTGGCTTCGACTTGTCGCCGAACTTCAACCTTCCATCACGAATGGCATTCTGCACCAGATCCCTGAAAAGGAAACATTGAGATGTTTTATGACCTAAAAAGTTATGGTACTTACAAAAACCTCTCTTTTTCTGTTGTTCTATGGGAGGCACTTTGGTGCCAGGTGGCACTATCATTTGGCCATCTTTAACCAGCAAGTCAAATATTTCGTCACACTTAGTGACGTCGAATGTATAGGTCCTCTTAGGAAATTTATCATTCTTCTCAGGTTCGACAGGGTTTTTTCCGTTCGACGGAGCCAATACTTTACAGGAGTATGGCGGACCCTGTTTCAATTATGCTAAGTCAACTTCTTGCTCGTCGAAACTAAACGATTTGCTCTCGTCATCATCATCTTCTTGACATACGCCTACATATGCCACTCTTTCTTTCTTATTTTTAGTTGCTCTAGCCTTTTCGGCTTTTAAACGTTCGACCTGCCTCACCCTGTTCGCCAATTGTGCCATATCCCTCAGATATTGGGTGTCTAACTTCTTCCTAATTGAATAGTCTAGACCACCTGCTGCCATTTCGACTAACTCGTGCTCAGGCACTTGCGTGAAACATCTCGCCTTAAGTAGCCTAAACCTATTTAAATAATCATCGATTGGCTCAGAGAATTTTCTTTTAACACTAGCCAATTCCTTCAAACTTATTTTTGTTTGTCCCATGTAAAATTATTCATGGAACAGCCTTTCTAACTGGACCCATGTGTAGATCGAATTCGCAGGTAAAGATGTGAACCATGTGAAGGCATTTTTCGTCAAAGAACTTGGAAAATATTTCATTTTTAAATTTTCATTACGTGCGATTTCCCCTGCTTCGATCAAGTAACGGGCCACGTGTTCGACAGTGGATTCGCTAGTGTCCCCTGAAAATTTGGTAAACTTGGGGACCTTCCACCTTGGGGGTAATTCCTCCTGCAAAATATATTCAGACAACGGTGATGTATAACTGGGCCTTTGCAGCCCCACATTCACACCATTTCTGGCCATAATCCTTTCGACCATGGCTGCTAAGTTATTTTCTGCTGGCATGTTATTATAGCGTAATTGTTGCACAACGTTATCAGCGTCTTGGTCTCTATGGACTAACACCCTTCTAGGCTCTTGTTGGACAGGAATTTCAATATGAGGTTGTTCGACCATTGCCTCTTGGTTTCTAGGATTTCCTTGAGGCATATTCGCCGGCCTCTGATTTATTGTGGGCTCCTCTTCGACAACTACCCTGGGATTCTGAACTATTTGTTCCCTTGGTTGGGTTTGAGGAACACCAAAAAAGTCAGCAATGCGCGTCATTTGCGCTGCTAATAATTGGTTCGTTTGGGTGGTGTTTTGGATTAACGGATTAAACACGGCCCCCTTTTGTTGCGTTAACATCTGCACCATGTCATGGTTACTTTCGTCCATTTGTTGCCTAATGACTTGTGCAGAATTATTAGTGATTGCAGGCATGTAAGTTTGGTATCCCGTTGATACAGGTTGACCTATTCTGCCTATGTGGTTCGCACCAGACCCTGATCCTTGCAGGGGCGAAGTAACATTCATCAAAGGGTCAGAATATAATGACGACGAATTGCGCAAACTTGCCATCACCATTGTTGGCATTCCGTAAGGCTGTTCCCTATTATGTGGAGGCATTGAAAAATTCGTCACGAAGGGCCTATGAATACCCCCTAAAGGAGGGGGGTCATCTGAGGCATTTGGGGTCCCACTGTAGAAATATTGGGCGCGTTTTAGGCTGCCGAAAATGCTGGAATTGACCCCGTTGATGATGGTATAGCTTCTGATACAAAAACTGACGCCGTATTGTCTCCTGTCGAAGGAATAGGCGTTGGGTTAACATTTTGATTATTAGGCGTGCTTTAATTCGCCATTTTTCTTGTTCTTGTTCTTTTTGGTCTTTCTTCGTTGTTCACGGCTAACTTGCCACTCCTTAGAATCATACAACGAAATAAAACTTTTTCTTCTAAGAATTTGCTATAAGAACAAAGAAGGATAAACTTAAACAAATGAATGCACTAGGTCCCACTGGGCATGCCAATTTGTTCACTGGTGAATTTGGCGAACAATCTCTGGTTTCCTAATTTATGAAAATTAGTTTACTAATAGGACCAACCAAACAAATCCTAGGACAAAGTGCTTTTGAGAGTATGTTTGATTTTGAAAATTAACGTATTCGTTCTATGTATCTAAGATTCCTTTTAACAACTATTTCGACTAGTAGAACAAATCATAATAATGGCGAAGAAGTAATGGAAACCAACTTAAACTAAAAGTAAATTTCTGAAATAAAAGATAACTTGGACATAAAGAAATGAAGGAAAACTTAAAATTTCATTGAAATTGCATAAAGGTAAACTGGTGTTTCCCACACATACATTTTCCAGAACACTCGTTTCTCTCGCGCGGTTACTTTGAGTATTTACGGTAATTTGTACACAGTTTGGAACACCCCGAATCTAACATCAAGATCTCCTATTTATATACAAACAAAATAACTACCTATAACAGTCATCTCTCCTAATGGCGACAAATGTCATTTTGCATGTATTCGCCTCCTAGATGCGTTCCACGCATCCTATTTCAAAATGACACTTCCCTCCAAAAATTTGAAATTCAAAACACCTGTCGAATGGGCCGAACCCTCCTTCGTCGAAACCTACTTCCTCACTTGGCAAAAATCTACCAATGCTTCTTGCAAGTACCACGCTCTTTCGACTTGCCTCTTACTCAGGAGCTTTCGCCAAAGAATTTCCTATCTGTAATGCCCGGTCGAATCCTAACTGTTGAAATTTCTCTTTTCTTCTGAACCATTTCCCTGGCGTCGAAATTAGCCATCTACATATATATATGTATATTTTTGTTGAATATATTTTGTATTACCTTTATATGTATATTTTGATGTTATAAAATGATTTATTTTGTAAAACAAGTCAGTTATGGATCTTTTCGCTTTATTCCATAACTGGACTTTTCTTTTATATGGAAAAAGTTTCCCTTATACATTTATTCCATTTTGTGTTATGTATCAAATAATTGAGCAGGGATTATGTTTTCTTTCTTTAAATGTGGCATCCTTGTTTCTGTCGGAAAAATAAATTTTTATTCACTCTGATTTACTTATGTATTATTTATTCGCGATGGGAATTGAGCTGTTACAAAGTGGTATCAGAGCAGGTCGGTCCGTCCGGCCAAGTTGTTGAGTCCGTTGGTGTGACAGTTGAATACTGTCGATGTTGTTTGTTCCGTAGTATGTGATATATGTGCGAAACACTGTCAGTACACTCTGGTTCTTTTAATCCTTTGTCTACAGGATTGAGAATGATATAAGTGGGGGAGAAGCTGGTGCTTCTCCAAGTTACTTCAGTTATGGAGTGTTGGCTCAGAGTGTCGTTGGTTGCAAGAGTGTAAGTGTTGTTTGGACAGTGTTGTTCCCGGTTCCGGAGGGAATGCGGAGGTAAGGTTTATGTCAACTAAGGATTTGTGCCTTCAGTAGTTTTGTGCACAAGATGTAAGGAATGCTATTATAGTTTGGTAAAGACAGTCTATGCCCCATCATGATTGTCGGCTGTCTATTGACAAATTGAGGAACTGATCACCCTTAATCTCTTGTTGATAGTAGACGGAATTATGTTGGATGGAATAGACGTGTCTTTCCGGCTTTGATAATGTGTGCAATGAATTGGTTGGAATTGAGAAATGATTACATATTGTTTTGTTGAGTCGATGAAGATTCTAATATCGGAAGATAAGACGGATTAAAGGTTTTGGTATGTTGGTCAGGTTGGGAAGTCATTGAGAGAGAACGATTGGGTATCGTTAATGGTTGTTCTCAGCGAGTAGAGGGTGAACTCAAATTTGACGAAGGTGAGGAATTGAGGTTTGGATCTGCTAAGTAAGTAGAAGAACTTTTAGGAAGTGAGACTAAGATGTTTGTTATGTTTGTGATGATAGTGTTCTGGAAATTGGCAGAAAGGCCACAGTGTTGGGCTGCCAGTTGTGCGTGATTCTAGATGTATTTCCGGATGGAATATTGGATGTTAGCGTTAGAATTACTCAGATTGAAAGAGCGGTTGGAAGATTTACTGGAAAGGAGAATTATGAGGTTGTGTCGTCTTGGAGTGCTCCAGTATTGTTAGTAACAAAAAGGAAGGATGATTGAACGGAATAACAAGCATGATGTGTATAATGGTATTGAGACTATGGAAAGTAAAACTTAGAGTTTTGGTGAGTTTTGGAGTTTTAAAGTTTTAGGGCATTAATGGAAATCTTGAGAAAACCCTTAGGTGTGGATGTAATATTTGAGGGTTCTTTTGGGTTGGTTGTTGCTACATGTTGGAATTTGTGGAATTGGACGGTCAAGAGAAGAAATTGTGTATGGATTACTGACAGTTGTGTAGGGTGACGATTGAGAATAAGTGTCCACTTTCAAGAATAGATGACCGGAATGATTTGGTTGAGTTTGATTGAAATTATAATTGTTTGGAATGTTTGATAAGAGTGGTGAATTGTGTGAGTTGAGGCTTTGATCGATTTAATGTGACTGGTTATGGTTGTTATCATCGGAATAGGTTGTTATTTATTCGGTTAAGCTTGTATGTGAGTAGCCAGTTACCCAGTGAAAAATTTTGCAGAAGCTTTAAGAATTTATATCTTTTGGAATTTGGTTGGGCATTACAACGTACAGTGATGTTATTTGGTGTTGGTAATGCGTCTGTAATGTTGGTGGAGTAGATGAATCGTATCTTTCATATTTATTTGGATAAATTCGTAATGGTTTTGATTGAGGATATTCGGATCTGTTATAAACTCAGAGGAAGAACAGGTAGAGTGTTTGAGATTTGAATTACAAGTGTTGAAAAGAGACGAAGTTTTATGCTAAGTTATTCAAGTGAGAATTTGGGTTGAAAAGGGTTAGTTTTCTTGGATATGTTATTTCAGATGAGAGTATGGCTAATGGATCCATCGGAAGTCGATGCAGTTCTACAATGAGAGGCTCTGAAGTTGGTTATGGAGATTAAAAATTCTTGGGCTTTGTTGGTTGTTACTGTAGGCTAGGGAAGACTTTGCTAAGTTCGTACTTCTGTTATCTCAGTGGACTTGCAAAGAGTGAGTCGTTTGTTTTGGATGTTCGTTGTGAGTAAGTTTTGGTGAGCTGAAGTAGAAGTTGTCTATGGCTCCAGTTTTGATTCTATGCGATCCTAATAAACCGGTTGTGAGGTATTGAGATGTGTCTTTGATGAGCTTAGTCTATGTGTTAATAATGCAAGACGGTAAAGTGTAACACCCCTTTCTATACCCCCAATTAATCAATTAGGCACGTATACAAAATTTGATCAGAGTATAATTAAAACAACATGGCATAAAAAGGTATGTCACATTATACTTGAAATTAAACACATACAACACCTGCTCACAAAGATATGCAACAGTAGGGTAACTTTCAAACAACAAAGGATCTCAGTCCTTATACCCACATCTCAATATTTAGAATAAAAGCGGAAACATCTAAAATATTGAATAACAACCACATATATACATCAACATATATATACATCTTCCAATATGAATCACAAGCAACATCATGTTTATATACACAAATTCATCAGCAAGATACATATGCAAATGTATCACAAAAAGATCAAAACGTCCTAGCTACCCGGTGCTACATATCAGAGCCAACCGACCAACAAGGAAAATGAAGACACGCTTCACAAAAGACCGCCAGATACCTAATCTGCAATGCCTCATAGAGCATCATAAAACAGCAGAAGGGTGAGAAATATTATCATAATAACAATGCATATAATTATGTACTACAACATAAACATATAACACATATTCTCACCACAACTCATCATATATCACAATATAGATATATCATCAATCATATTCATTATGCATACATTCACCATTATCATCATTCCACATGAACACACACATACTTGTTCATTCAACAATGCATCATTATAAGATACAGTTTATATCATTTCCCATAAACATACATATATCAATGTTTATTCATCAATGCACAAATACAAAGATGATCAATGCAACTCATAGAGACCGACTCTCGACTCTATGCAGATGCATGCGGTACCGACTCATCACCCGAGCTCAATTGAAGAACTCAATGGAAATATCCTCCCTGCCGGGCCTACGATATTTCCCCATCGCTCATACCATCATGGCATCCGATGTTTCTGGATTGTTCACGCAGACACAATCCATTGCTCAAACCCCACAAGGGCACATAATCATTCTGAAGATTCCCACGGAATCAAGTGTAACTCATCGCAACGATTACACCCATTGACTACGCAATGTTCAGAGGATCCTCAAATGATCATTTGTGTATTCAATCACTCACACCCAACAGGGACGCGATATTACACCCGATTCTCCATGAATCGCGACACATGAATGCATGTCATGATGTTTCTCATACAAAATGACCACATACACTTATGCAATGCATACATATTTCACAATATAGTCATGCATTCATCACATATAATCCACATACATTCACATCAATTGTATAACAACATACACAATTATCCAAACAATTCAATTTACGGTTCACCATAAAAGTCGGTTAAAAGTCGGCTAAAAATAATATTTTTCTTCACCAAATCATAGAACATATTTTTAGCTTCACATCCATATAAAGAACGCCTCAATCGGATAAACAACGCAAAAGATATGGATATTTCAAAATAACGCAAAAACATAAACCGGAGGCCTGACACTACGATACGGTTTGAAAATACTGCTCTAATTGAACCAGGCTCAGATCTCAAAACCATTTTTCCTAGAAAGAACATCTCATTAGCTTTCCAACGCTTCGAACGGGGATCAAAACCGACTTACGGTTCAACAAATATGAATTTCTGAAGTTTCCCCGAAAAACCAGAATTTTCTGGTACAGCTCAGTATGTATCAATACATAGGCTTATGTATCGATGCAAAAGGCAACATGTATCGATACATAGCACGCATGTGTCGACGCATGCTGTAGTGAAAATTCTGTTTTCTTAAAATTCTACAGTATGTATCGATACATAAGGGTTATGTATCAATACATAAACCATTTTGTATTGATACATGGCTGTTATGTATCGATGCATAACTCTGTTTTTCTCAAAAACCAGATTTCTCAAATTACACCCTTGCTGTAACTTTTCCGAAATGCCCGGAAACTCGACTAAATCGAACATTTTCACCGAAACAAACATATACGCGCAACCACCAAATACATAAGAACAATTTAGAACACATAAACGAAATTTCTACGACGTTCGATTTTTCGATTAAATTTCAACCTTTCAAAAACCAGAATTTTCAAACATCACCAAATCGAATAAAAAACACGCTATACGACAACCTAACCTTACTCGATACAACTACGTAATTTATTCCGAATTCTAACCGTGAAAACATCGGTTTTTATCGACTTTGTCCAATTCGACCTAAACGGAAAAGAACAACGGAAACATAACGAAAACTAACCAAAACATAACCAAACTTCATGAAACTTTAAACAGCAGCTCACATACATATAGCCAACCAACACATGTATTTATACGACTTTTCGACCGTAAAAACATCGGTTTCTATCGATTTCGTCAAATACGGCATAAACGGAAACATATGGAAAACCAACCAAAACATCCACACAAAACACATACATAATCATACACAAAGTTAGGATAACAATATTTCACACCCTTACCCGATTTCTCGATTCTTGGAAGCTTAATCTTGATGATTTGTAGCTTTTCTTCTTTTTCTCTTATCTTTTTCTCTCTTGCTCTCTTTTCTCTCTTTTTCTTTCTAACTTTCTATTTCTATTCTTTTTCTTTCTTTCTCATACTTTTCTTTCTTTCTATTTCTATATATTTTCTCAAAATATCTACTAACTAACTAACTATCATTAAATGTGAAATATCTAAAATACCCTCCTATCTAATATTCCCCGCAAACTCTCAAAAACGGTAAAATCACATAATATGCAAACATAACATATTAACACACCAATATCAGAAATAACATAATTATTGCCCAATTAAATAAAAGACTCAACCAAATAGAATCAATCAACACAAAAATGGAAATATCAAAATCGGGCTGTTACAACTCTCCCCCACTTTAGAAATTTTCGTCCTCGAAAATATTACCTGATCCAAACAATTCCGGATACGACTCGCGCATCCCACTTTCCAATTCCCAAGTCATATTGCCTTCATAAGCGCCTCCCCACGCCACTTTCACAAGCGCAATATCTTTACCTCTTAACTTCTTAACTTCGCGATCCAAAATCCTAACCGGTAAAACTTCAACCGTAAGGTTATCTCTCACTTCAACCTCGTCCCTAGGAATAACGTGTGATGAATCCGGAACATACTTCCGAAGTTGCGAAATATGGAACACATCATGCAAATTCGAAAGGTTCGGAGGCAACGCCACACGATAAGCCACAGCACCAACGCGTGCAGTAATCTGATAAGGACCAATAAAACGAGATGTCAACTTCTTTGACTTCAAAGCACGACCCACACCCGTAACCGGTGTAACTCTCAAAAATACGTGTTCGCCTTCCTTAAACTCAATATCTTTCCTTCTCTTGTCATGATAGCTCTTTTGTCTACTCTGAGAAGCTTTCATCTTCTCCCGAACAAACTTCACTTTCTCCGTCGTTTCCTGCACCAATTCCGGTCCAACAATCGTCCTCTCACCGATTTCATGCCAACACAAAGGTGTTCGACATCTCCGACCATACAAAGCCTCAAATGGTGCCATACCAATACTCGAATGAAAACTGTTATTATACGTGAACTCAATCAACGCCAAATAACTATCCCAAGCACCACCTTGCTCTAGCACACAAGCACGTAACAAATCTTCCAACGATTGAATCGTCCTCTCGGTTTGACCGTCCGTTTGCGGATGGTAAGCCGAACTCAATCTTAACTTAGAACCCAAAGCCTCTTGTAAACTCACCCAAAATCTCGATGTAAATCTCGGATCTCAATCCGATACAATACTCTTAGGAACTCCATGTAACTTCACAATCACACGAACATAAATCTCGACTAACTTCTCCAAAGGATAACTAATATCAATTGGAATAAAGTGAGTAGATTTAGTAAGCCTATCAACAATCACCCAAATAGCATTATGACCTCTTTGCGTATTCGGCAATCCCGTAACAAAATCCATCGATATACTATCCCATTTCCACTCTGGAATATCCAACGGTTGCAACAAACCACTATGCTTCTGATGTTCCACCTTCGACTTTTGACAAGTTAAACACGCATACACAAACTGAGCAACATCTCTTTTCAAACCAGACCACCAAAAGATCTTCTTCAAATCCTGATACATCTTATTCGCACCCGGATGAATACTTAAATTACTTTGGTGTCCTTCCTCTAAAATCATTTTTTCAACTCCGCGTCGTCAGGAATACAAATACGACCACGGAATCTCAAAACTCCCAAGTTATCAACCTTGAAATCCTCATTCTCATTCATCATTAAATCAACGAACTTCAAATCCAACTTTTGCTTTTCACTAACCGTTGCAAGAAAATCATTCGTAACATGTAACATACCAAGTCTCACACTTCGCGGCGTCATTTCACAAACCAAACTCAAATCTCTGAAATCCTCCAAAAGTTCCCATTCTTTCATCATCAATGCGGACATATGTAACGACTTCCGACTCAAGGCATCGGCCACCATGTTTGCCTTACCCGGATGGTAATTCAAACCAAAATCATAATCCTTCAAAAGCTCTAACCATCTTCTTTGTCTCATGTTCAATTCTTTCTGATCAAATAAATATCTTAAGCTTTTGTGATCACTAAAAACTTCAAATCTTGCACCATAAAGGTAATGCCTCCAAATTTTCAAAACAAACACCACCGCCGCTAACTCCAAGTCATGCGTAGGATAATTCTTTTCATGCACTCTCAATTGTCGTGAAGCATATGCCACAACTTTTCCATCTTGCATCAGAACACCACCTAACCCAATCAATGAAGCATCACAATACACCACAAATGGATCTATAGGATTCGGTAAAATCAAGATCGGAGCCGTTGTCAACCTTCTTTTTAGCTCAATGAAACTCTTTTCACAATCTATATCCCAAATGAAAGCCTTTCCTTTACAAGTCAATTGCGTTAACGAAAGTGCCAACTTCGAAAATCCTTCAATGAACCTCCGATAATAACCCGCCAAGCCTAAAAAGCTTCGAATTTCCGTAACCGATCTAGGAGTCTCCCACTGCATCACCGCATCAATCTTGGATGGATCAACACTAATACCACTCCCGGAGATAACATGTCCAAGAAAACTTACTTCCGATAACCAAAAGTCACATTTCGACAACTTAGCATACAATTGTTTCTCTTTCAAAATTTGTAACACAATTCTCAAATGCTCTTCATGCTCCTCTTGAGACTTAGAGTAAATCAAAATATCGTCGATGAACACAACCACAAAACGATCTAACTGTTCATGAAAAATACGATTCATGTATTCCATAAACACACCCGGCGCATTAGAAACCCCGAATGGCATCACAGAATATTCGTAATGACCATACCGTGTCCTAAAAGCCGTCTTCTGAATATCCTCAGCTTTCACCCGAATTTGGTGATATCCCGATCTCAAATCAATCTTGCTAAAAACACGCGCGCCAACTAATTGGTCCATCAAATCATCAATCCTTAGAAGCAGATACTTGTTCTCAATGGTCACTTTATTCAACTGTCGGTAGTCAATGCATAACCGCATACTACCGTCCTTTTTCTTTACCAACAATACCGGAGCACCCCAAGGAGAAACACTTGGCCTTACAAATCTCTTATCCAACAAGTCATTCAATTGCTTCTTCAATTCTATCAACTCTGATGCTGACATACGATACGATGCCATCGAAATCGGTCTAGTACCCGGAACTAGATCAATAAAAAACTCAACTTCTCTCTTCGGCGGTACCTCTGTAATATCCTCAGGAAACACTTCAGGAAAATCACACACAACAGGAAACACATCAAGTGACACTTGACTATCCACAGTTAAAGATGCAAACAAACCGAACAATTGAGCTTCGTCCGCTAAAAGTTCCTTCAACTCTTTAGTGGATAGGAAACTCGAGTCTTCGTCCTCTTCCAAAGAAGGGAACCTCACTAACTTGTGATAACAATCTATATGAACTCTATTAAATTGCAACCAATTCATACCCAAGGCCACATCCAATCCTTCCAATGGCAAACACACTAAGTCCATCTCAAAGTCTTTACCATAAATGGTTAAAGGACAACTTAGACAAACCAAAGAAGTAGTTACTGACCCCATTGCTGGAGTATCAATAACCATTTTACCATCCATCAGAGACAACACAAGATTCAAACGCTTCGCGCACTCAGACGAAATAAATGAATGAGTCGCTCCAGTATCAATAATAGCAACTAAAGGTGTACTATTAATAAAGCATGTACCTTTAATCAAACGGTCTGTATTAGTAGTTTGAGTCCCCGCCAATGCAAACACCTTTCCACCCGCTTGAGCTTGTTTCGGCTTAGTACACTTAGTACTAATGTGACCAACTTCTCCACAATTATAGCACTTCACCATATTCCTTCTACAATCTGTAGCAACATGCCCAAGACCTCTACAGTTAGCACATTTCGCTTCCGTCTTCCTACAATCAAATGATTTATGACCCATACCTCCACACTTGAAACACTTTACGGGACCAGAACTTCCTCCTCCAGACCTCCTATGAAAGTTTCCCCTATGCTTGCCCTTATCAACGGGTGTCACATAAGGTCCACCTCGAGCTTGTTGCTTTCCCTTCCTCTCATTCAAACTTTTGTAGTGTGTAGAACGAGCCTTGCTATCTTCCTCGAAGGTTCTACAACATTTCGTCAAATCTGAAAACCTTCTTATCCTTTGATATCCCACAGCTTGCTTAATCTCCGGACGTAAACCATTCTCATATTTAATACACTTTGAGAACTCAGCAGTAATCGCGGCATAATGAGGATGGAATTGAACCAACTCCACAAATTTAGCAGTATAGTCCACCACGGACATACTACCTTGTTTCAGTTCAAGAAATTCCATCTCCTTCTTTCCCTTCACACTCTCAGGGTAATACTTTCTCAAGAACTCAGTACGAAATAAATCCCAAGTTACCTCTTCATCATCCACCTCAAGAACTTCACGTATACCGACCCACCAATCGTCGGCTTCTTCCTTCAGCATGTGAGATCCAAGCCTCACCTTATTCTCCTCCGCACAGCCCATGACTCTGAAGATTCTTTCAATCTCTTTCAACCAATTTTGAGCTCCATCAGGATCAAATCTTCCTTTGAAGACCGGTGGTTGATTCTTCCTGAACTCGTCATTAGCACTTACATTCGGCGCACCTTGCACCGCCCTAGCCATTGCTTCCAAAGCAGCAGCCATCGCATTATCGTTTCTACCAGCCATATTCTGATCATTCCCAAAAATAACAACAAAGGTTAAACAACAGTTCAACCAACACAACAACGAGACAGACACGACTGACTCAACCTTGGCTCTGATACCACTTAATGTAACACCCCTTTCTATACCCCCAATTAATCAATTAGGCACGTATACAAAATTTGATCAGAGTATAATTAAAACAACATGGCATAAAAAGGTATGTCACATTATACTTGAAATTAAACACATACAACACCTGCTCACAAAGATATGCAACAGTAGGGTAACTTTCAAACAACAAAGGATCTCAGTCCTTATACCCACATCTCAATATTTAGAATAAAAGCGGAAACATCTAAAATATTGAATAACAACCACATATATACATCAACATATATATACATCATCCAATATGAATCACAAGCAACATCATGTTTATATACACAAATTCATCAGCAAGATACATATGCAAATGTATCACAAAAAGATCAAAACGTCCTAGCTACCCGGTGCTACATATCAGAGCCAACCGACCAACAAGGAAAATGAAGACACGCTTCACAAAAAGACCGCCAGATACTTAATCTGCAATGCCTCATAGAGCATCATAAAACAGCAGAAGGGTGAGAAATATTATCATAATAACAATGCATATAATTATGTACTACAACATAAACATATAACACATATTCTCACCACAACTCATCATATATCACAATATAGATATATCATCAAGCATATTCATTATGCATACATTCACCATTATCATCGTTCCACATGAACACACACATACTTGTTCATTCAACAATGCATCATTATAAGATACAGTTTATATCATTTCCCATAAACATACATATATCAATGTTTATTCATCAATGCACAAATACAAAGATGATCAATGCAACTCATAGAGACCGACTCTCGACTCTATGCAGATGCATGCGGTACCGACTCATCACCCGAGCTCAATTGAAGAACTCAATGGAAATATCCTCCCTGCCGGGCCTACGATATTTCCCCATCGCTCATACCATCATGGCATCCGATGTTTCTGGATTGTTCACGCAGACACAATCCATTGCTCAAACCCCACAAGGGCACATAATCATTCTGAAGATTCCCACGGAATCAAGTGTAACTCATCGCAACGATTACACCCATTGACTACGCAATGTTCAGAGGATCCTCAAATGATCATTTGTGTATTCAATCACTCACACCCAACAGGGACGCGATATTACACCCGATTCTCCACGAATCGCGACACATGAATGCATGTCATGATGTTTCTCATACAAAATGACCACATACACTTATGCAATGCATACATATTTCACAATATAGTCATGCATTCATCACATATAATCCACATACATTCACATCAATTGTATAACAACATACACAATTATCCAAACAATTCAATTTACGGTTCACCATAAAAGTCGGTTAAAAGTCGGCTAAAAATAATATTTTTCTTCACCAAATCATAGAACATATTTTTAGCTTCACATCCATATAAAGAACGCCTCAATCGGATAAACAACGCAAAAGATATGGATATTTCAAAATAATGCAAAAACATAAACCGGAGGCCTGACACTACGATACGGTTTGAAAATACTGCTCTAATTGAACCAGGCTCAGATCTCAAAACCATTTTTCCTAGAAAGAACATCTCATTAGCTTTCCAACGCTTCGAACGGGGATCAAAACCGACTTACGGTTCAACAAATATGAATTTCTGAAGTTTCCCCGAAAAACCAGAATTTTCTGGTACAGCTCAGTATGTATCAATACATAGGCTTATGTATCGATGCAAAAGGCAACATGTATCGATACATAGCACGCATGTGTCGACGCATGCTGTAGTGAAAATTATGTTTTCTTAAAATTCTACAGTATGTATCGATACATAAGGGTTATGTATCAATACATAAACCATTTTGTATTGATACATGGCTGTTATGTATCGATGCATAACTCTGTTTTTCTCAAAAACCAGATTTCTCAAATTACACCCTTGCTGTAACTTTTCCGAAATGCCCGGAAACTCGACTAAATCGAACATTTTCACCGAAACAAACATATACGCGCAACCACCAAATACATAAGAACAATTTAGAACACATAAACGAAATTTCTACGACGTTCGATTTTTCGATTAAATTTCAACCTTTCAAAAACCAGAATTTTCAAACATCACCAAATCGAATAAAAAACACGCTATACGACAACCTAACCTTACTCGATACAACTACGTAATTTATTCCGAATTCTAACCGTGAAAACATCGGTTTTTATCGACTTTGTCCAATTCGACCTAAACGGAAAAGAACAACGGAAACATAACGAAAACTAACCAAAACATAACCAAACTTCATGAAACTTTAAACAGCAGCTCACATACATATAGCCAACCAACACATGTATTTATACAACTTTTCGACCGTAAAAACATCGGTTTCTATCGATTTCGTCAAATACGGCATAAACGGAAACATATGGAAAACCAACCAAAACATCCACACAAAACACATACATAATCATACACAAAGTTAGGATAACAATATTTCACACCCTTACCCGATTTCTCGATTCTTGGAAGCTTAATCTTGATGATTTGTAGCTTTTCTTCTTTTTCTCTTATCTTTTTCTCTCTTGCTCTCTTTTCTCTCTTTTTCTTTCTAACTTTCTATTTCTATTCTTTTTCTTTCTTTCTCATACTTTTCTTTCTTTCTATTTCTATATATTTTCTCAAAATATCTACTAACTAACTAACTATCATTAAATGTGAAATATCTAAAATACCCTCCTATCTAATATTCCCCGCAAACTCTCAAAAACGGTAAAATCACATAATATGCAAACATAACATATTAACACACCAATATCAGAAATAACATAATTATTGCCCAATTAAATAAAAGACTCAACCAAATAGAATCAATCAACACAAAAATGGAAATATCAAAATCGGGCTGTTACAACTCTCCCCCACTTTAGAAATTTTCGTCCTCGAAAATATTACCTGATCCAAACAATTCCGGATACGACTCGCGCATCCCACTTTCCAATTCCCAAGTCATATTGCCTTCATAAGCGCCTCCCCACGCCACTTTCACAAGCGCAATATCTTTACCTCTTAACTTCTTAACTTCGCGATCCAAAATCCTAACCGGTAAAACTTCAACCGTAAGGTTATCTCTCACTTCAACCTCGTCCCTAGGAATAACGTGTGATGAATCCGGAACATACTTCCGAAGTTGCGAAATATGGAACACATCATGCAAATTCGAAAGGTTCGGAGGCAACGCCACACGATAAGCCACAGCACCAACGCGTGCAGTAATCTGATAAGGACCAATAAAACGAGATGTCAACTTCTTTGACTTCAAAGCACGACCCACACCCGTAACCGGTGTAACTCTCAAAAATACGTGTTCGCCTTCCTTAAACTCAAGATCTTTCCTTCTCTTGTCATGATAGCTCTTTTGTCTACTCTGAGAAGCTTTCATCTTCTCCCGAACAAACTTCACTTTCTCCGTCGTTTCCTGCACCAATTCCGGTCCAACAATCGTCCTCTCACCGATTTCATGCCAACACAAAGGTGTTCGACATCTCCGACCATACAAAGCCTCAAATGGTGCCATACCAATACTCGAATGAAAACTGTTATTATACGTGAACTCAATCAACGCCAAATAACTATCCCAAGCACCACCTTGCTCTAGCACACAAGCACGTAACAAATCTTCCAACGATTGAATCGTCCTCTCGGTTTGACCGTCCGTTTGCGGATGGTAAGCCGAACTCAATCTTAACTTAGAACCCAAAGCCTCTTGTAAACTCACCCAAAATCTCGATGTAAATCTCGGATCTCAATCCGATACAATACTCTTAGGAACTCCATGTAACTTCACAATCACACGAACATAAATCTCGACTAACTTCTCCAAAGGATAACTAATATCAATTGGAATAAAGTGAGTAGATTTAGTAAGCCTATCAACAATCACCCAAATAGCATTATGACCTCTTTGCGTATTCGGCAATCCCGTAACAAAATCCATCGATATACTATCCCATTTCCACTCTGGAATATCCAACGGTTGCAACAAACCACTAGGCTTCTGATGTTCCACCTTCGACTTTTGACAAGTTAAACACGCATACACAAACTGAGCAACATCTCTTTTCAAACCAGACCACCAAAAGATCTTCTTCAAATCCTGATACATCTTATTCGCACCCGGATGAATACTTAAATTACTTTGGTGTCCTTCCTCTAAAATCATTTTTTCAACTCCGCGTCGTCAGGAATACAAATACGACCACGGAATCTCAAAACTCCCAAGTTATCAACCTTGAAATCCTCATTCTCATTCATCATTAAATCAACGAACTTCAAATCCAACTTTTGCTTTTCACTAACCGTTGCAAGAAAATCATTCGTAACATGTAACATACCAAGTCTCACACTTCGCGGCGTCATTTCACAAACCAAACTCAAATCTCTGAAATCCTCCAAAAGTTCCCATTCTTTCATCATCAATGCGGACATATGTAACGACTTCCGACTCAAGGCATCGGCCACCATGTTTGCCTTACCCGGATGGTAATTCAAACCAAAATCATAATCCTTCAAAAGCTCTAACCATCTTCTTTGTCTCATGTTCAATTCTTTCTGATCAAATAAATATCTTAAGCTTTTGTGATCACTAAAAACTTCAAATCTTGCACCATAAAGGTAATGCCTCCAAATTTTCAAAACAAACACCACCGCCGCTAACTCCAAGTCATGCGTAGGATAATTCTTTTCATGCACTCTCAATTGTCATGAAGCATATGCCACAACTTTTCCATCTTGCATCAGAACACCACCTAACCCAATCAATGAAGCATCACAATACACCACAAATGGATCTATAGGATTCGGTAAAATCAAGATCGGAGCCGTTGTCAACCTTCTTTTTAGCTCAATGAAACTCTTTTCACAATCTATATCCCAAATGAAAGCCTTTCCTTTACAAGTCAATTGCGTTAACGAAAGTGCCAACTTCGAAAATCCTTCAATGAACCTCCGATAATAACCCGCCAAGCCTAAAAAGCTTCGAATTTCCGTAACCGATCTAGGAGTCTCCCACTGCATCACCGCATCAATCTTGGATGGATCAACACTAATACCACTCCCGGAGATAACATGTCCAAGAAAACTTACTTCCGATAACCAAAAGTCACATTTCGACAACTTAGCATACAATTGTTTCTCTTTCAAAATTTGTAACACAATTCTCAAATGCTCTTCATGCTCCTCTTGAGACTTAGAGTAAATCAAAATATCGTCGATGAACACAACCACAAAACGATCTAACTGTTCATGAAAAATACGATTCATGTATTCCATAAACACACCCGGCGCATTAGAAACCCCGAATGGCATCACAGAATATTCGTAATGACCATACCGTGTCCTAAAAGCCGTCTTCTGAATATCCTCAGCTTTCACCCGAATTTGGTGATATCCCGATCTCAAATCAATCTTGCTAAAAACACGCGCACCAACTAATTGGTCCATCAAATCATCAATCCTTAGAAGCAGATACTTGTTCTCAATGGTCACTTTATTCAACTGTCGGTAGTCAATGCATAACCGCATACTACCGTCCTTTTTCTTTACCAACAATACCGGAGCACCCCAAGGAGAAACACTTGGCCTTACAAATCTCTTATCCAACAAGTCATTCAATTGCTTCTTCAATTCTATCAACTCTGATGCTGACATACGATACGATGCCATCGAAATCGGTCTAGTACCCGGAACTAGATCAATAAAAAACTCAACTTCTCTCTTCGGCGGTACCTCTGTAATATCCTCAGGAAACACTTCAGGAAAATCACACACAACAGGAAACACATCAAGTGACACTTGACTATCCACAGTTAAAGATGCAAACAAACCGAACAATTGAGCTTCGTCCGCTAAAAGTTCCTTCAACTCTTTAGTGGATAGGAAACTCGAGTCTTCGTCCTCTTCCAAAGAAGGGAACCTCACTAACTTGTGATAACAATCTATATGAACTCTATTAAATTGCAACCAATTCATACCCAAGGCCACATCCAATCCTTCCAATGGCAAACACACTAAGTCCATCTCAAAGTCTTTACCATAAATGGTTAAAGGACAACTTAGACAAACCAAAGAAGTAGTTACTGACCCCATTGCTGGAGTATCAATAACCATTTTACCATCCATCAGAGACAACACAAGATTCAAACGCTTCGCGCACTCAGACGAAATAAATGAATGAGTCGCTCCAGTATCAATAATAGCAACTAAAGGTGTACTATTAATAAAGCATGTACCTTTAATCAAACGGTCTGTATTAGTAGTTTGAGTCCCCGCCAATGCAAACACCTTTCCGCCCGCTTGAGCTTGTTTCGGCTTAGTACACTTAGTACTAATGTGACCAACTTCTCCACAATTATAGCACTTCACCATATTCCTTCTACAATCTGTAGCAACATGCCCAAGACCTCTACAGTTAGCACATTTCGCTTCCGTCTTCCTACAATCAAATGATTTATGACCCATACCTCCACACTTGAAACACTTTACGGGACCAGAACTTCCTCCTCCAGACCTCCTATGAAAGTTTCCCCTATGCTTGCCCTTATCAACGGGTGTCACATAAGGTCCACCTCGAGCTTGTTGCTTTCCCTTCCTCTCATTCAAACTTTTGTAGTGTGTAGAACGAGCCTTGCTATCTTCCTCGAAGGTTCTACAACATTTCGTCAAATCTGAAAACCTTCTTATCCTTTGATATCCCACAGCTTGCTTAATCTCCGGACGTAAACCATTCTCATATTTAATACACTTTGAGAACTCAGCAGTAATCGCGGCATAATGAGGATGGAATTGAACCAACTCCACAAATTTAGCAGTATAGTCCACCACGGACATACTACCTTGTTTCAGTTCAAGAAATTCCATCTCCTTCTTTCCCTTCACACTCTCAGGGTAATACTTTCTCAAGAACTCAGTACGAAATAAATCCCAAGTTACCTCTTCATCATCCACCTCAAGAACTTCACGTATACCGACCCACCAATCGTCGGCTTCTTCCTTCAGCATGTGAGATCCAAGCCTCACCTTATTCTCCTCCGCACAGCCCATGACTCTGAAGATTCTTTCAATCTCTTTCAACCAATTTTGAGCTCCATCAGGATCAAATCTTCCTTTGAAGACCGGTGGTTGATTCTTCCTGAACTCGTCATTAGCACTTACATTCGGCGCACCTTGCACCGCCCTAGCCATTGCTTCCAAAGCAGCAGCCATCGCATTATCGTTTCTACCAGCCATATTCTGATCATTCCCAAAAATAACAACAAAGGTTAAACAACAGTTCAACCAACACAACAACGAGACAGACACGACTGACTCAACCTTGGCTCTGATACCACTTAATGTAACACCCCTTTCTATACCCCCAATTAATCAATTAGGCACGTATACAAAATTTGATCAGAGTATAATTAAAACAACATGGCATAAAAAGGTATGTCACATTATACTTGAAATTAAACACATACAACACCTGCTCACAAAGATATGCAACAGTAGGGTAACTTTCAAACAACAAAGGATCTCAGTCCTTATACCCACATCTCAATATTTAGAATAAAAGCGGAAACATCTAAAATATTGAATAACAACCACATATATACATCAACATATATATACATCATCCAATATGAATCACAAGCAACATCATGTTTATATACACAAATTCATCAGCAAGATACATATGCAAATGTATCACAAAAAGATCAAAACGTCCTAGCTACCCGGTGCTACATATCAGAGCCAACCGACCAACAAGGAAAATGAAGACACGCTTCACAAAAAGACCGCCAGATACCTAATCTGCAATGCCTCATAGAGCATCATAAAACAGCAGAAGGGTGAGAAATATTATCATAATAACAATGCATATAATTATGTACTACAACATAAACATATAACACATATTCTCACCACAACTCATCATATATCACAATATAGATATATCATCAAGCATATTCATTATGCATACATTCACCATTATCATCGTTCCACATGAACACACACATACTTGTTCATTCAACAATGCATCATTATAAGATACAGTTTATATCATTTCCCATAAACATACATATATCAATGTTTATTCATCAATGCACAAATATAAAGATGATCAATGTAACTCATAGAGACCGACTCTCGACTCTATGCAGATGCATGCGGTACCGACTCATCACCCGAGCTCAATTGAAGAACTCAATGGAAATATCCTCCCTGCCGGGCCTACGATATTTCCCCATCGCTCATACCATCATGGCATCCGATGTTTCTGGATTGTTCACGCAGACACAATCCATTGCTCAAACCCCACAAGGGCACATAATCATTCTGAATATTCCCACGGAATCAAGTGTAACTCATCGCAACGATTACACCCATTGACTACGCAATGTTCAGAGGATCCTCAAATGATCATTTGTGTATTCAATCACTCACACCCAACAGGGACGCGATATTACACCCGATTCTCCACGAATCGCGACATATGAATGCATGTCATGATGTTTCTCATACAAAATGACCACATACACTCATGCAATGCATACATATTTCACAATATAGTCATGCATTCATCACATATAATCCACATACATTCACATCAATTGTATAACAACATACACAATTATCCAAACAATTCAATTTACGGTTCACCGTAAAAGTCGGTTAAAAGTCGGCTAAAAATAATATTTTTCTTCACCAAATCATAGAACATATTTTTAGCTTCACATCCATATAAAGAACGCCTCAATCGGATAAACAACGCAAAAGATATGGATATTTCAAAATAACGCAAAAACATAAACCGGAGGCCTGACACTACGATACGGTTCGAAAATACTGCTCTAATTGAACCAAGTTCAGATCTCAAAACCATTTTTCCTAGAAATAACATCTCATTAGCTTTCCAACGCTTCGAACGGGGATCAAAACCGACTTACGGTTCAACAGATATGAATTTCTGAAGTTTCCCCGAAAAACCAGAATTTTCTGGTACAGCTCAGTATGTATCAATACATAGGCTTATGTATCGATGCAAAAGGCAACATGTATCGATACATAGCACGCATGTGTCGACGCATGCTATAGTGAAAATTCTGTTTTCTTAAAATTCTACAGTATGTATCGATACATAAGGGTTATGTATCAATACATAAACCATTTCGTATTGATACATGGCTGTTATGTATCGATGCATAACTCTGTTTTTCTCAAAAACCAGATTTTTCAAATTACACCCTTGCTGTAACTTTTCCGAAATGCCCGGAAACTCGACTAAATCGAACATTTTCACCGAAACAAACATATACGCGCAACCACCAAATACATAAGAACAATTTAGAACACATAAACGAAATTTCTACGACGTTCGATTTTTCGATTAAATTTCAACCTTTCAAAAACCAGAATTTTCAAACATCACCAAATCGAATAAAAAGCACGCTATATGACAACCTAACCTTACTCGATACAACTACGTAATTTATTCCGAATTCTAACCGTGAAAACATCGGTTTTTATCGACTTTGTCCAATTCGACCTAAACGGAAAAAAACAACGGAAACATAACGAAAACTAACCAAAACATAACCAAACTTCATGAAACTTTAAACAGCAGCTCACATACATATAGCCAACCAACACATGTATTTATACGACTTTTCGACCGTAAAAACATCGGTTTCTATCGATTTCGTCAAATACGGCATAAACGGAAACATATGGAAAACCAACCAAAACATCCACACAAAACACATACATAATCATACACAAAGTTAGGATAACAATATTTCACACCCTTACCCGATTTCTCGATTCTTGGAAGCTTAATCTTGATGATTTGTAGCTTTTCTTCTTTTTCTCTTCTCTTTTTCTCTCTTGCTCTCTTTTCTCTCTTTTTCTTTCTAACTTTCTATTTCTATTCTTTTTCTTTCTTTCTTATACTTTTCTTTCTTTCTATTTCTTTATATTTTCTCAAAATATCTACTAACTAACTAACTATCATTAAATGTGAAATATCTAAAATACCCTCTTATCTAATATTCCCCGCAAACTCTCAAAAACGGTAAAATCACATAATATGCAAACATAACATATTAACACACCAATATCACAAATAACATAATTATTGCCCAATTAAATAAAAGACTCAACCAAATAGAATCAATCAACACAAAAATGGAAATATCAAAATCGGGCTGTTACATAAAGTTGTGGCTTATGCTTTACGACAATTGAGGATTCATAAAAGGATCTATACTATTATGGATTTGGAATTGGTTGCGGTTGTTTTGTGTTGAAATATTTGGAGGTATTATCCTTATGGTTCTAGGTTCGAGGTGTTTGGTAATCACAAGAGTTTAGAGTACTTGTTTGGTCTGAAGGAATAGAGTATGAGACAGCAAGGATGGTTGGAATTTGTGATGAGTTATGACTTTAGCTGGAATTATCCTATTGGTGAAGTTCATGTCGTGCGTGATGAGTTAAGTCGGAAGTTTCTATACATGTCTGTTTTGATGGTCAGGGAGTTAGAATTATTTGAGCAGTTCAGAGACTTGTGTCTGGTGTGTGAGATAACACAGTAGAGTGTGAGGTTGGGTATATTAGAAGTGAACTATGATTTTTCTGGTGAATACTAGAGAGAGTCAGAAGTTGGATATGAAATTGGTGGATTTGATTGTTACATGTAATTAGAGTGCGCAGCGGAAGCGTGATGTGGCACATTTTGTATATGCGTGTATGACTTGCAAGAGTTCATAGGTTGAACATTGGAAACATGTAGGAATGATGAGACTATTGGACGTTTCAGAATGGAAGTGTTAGGTGAAAGGTTTAAATATTATTCATGGGCTACTATGTAGATGGATGTTTTGGTTATATGTTCAATTGGCGAATCGTAGCATTGTTGTAATATTGTTGTGTGACAAGGATGTTGGTATTGTGGTTATGTAGAGGTTGTTGAAACGATGTTGTGTCATGGAACTTTATGTTCTTGTTTGTGTTGTTGCCTCGTTTCCATCGTGTTGGTTCGAGTACGAGTAGCTGATTCCTGTGTGTGTTCGTAACTTGGGTATTCTTGGAGTTGTGAGTTGGTCGTCAAGTGCATTGTATGGGCACTGCATCTTGTCGTGGTAGTTGTCGTCGTTGTCGTGTCGTTGTTATAGCTGCTGTTAGCAGGTGGTTGTCAGTTGTGTTATTCGTGGCGTGCCTTTTGTTGGCATGATAGTTTGTTAGTCGGATGCGAGAGTCGTATCCCGAGTTGTTCGTATCAGTTATATTTTAGAGGACGAAAATGTCTAAGTGGGGGAGAATTGTAACGCCCCATTTTGTCTTATTTATTTAATCGAGTCGATTTAATTATTTTTATTATTATTTTATTTTATTCTTGAATTTTATTTGACAATATATTATTTTTCATCGTTACTATGTTTTATCGCGTTTTGAGAGCGTTTGCGAGATATTTGAGCTGAGGGGTAAAATAGTCTTTTAGGGGTTTAGAAATTTTTATATACATAGAGAATAGAGAGAAATAGAGAGAAAAGAAAAAGAAGAGAAAGAAAAGAAAGAGAGAAAGAAAAGGAGAAGAAAGAAAGAGAGAAGAGGAGAAAGAGGAAAATCGAGGGAATCTCCGTTTCAATCACGATTAATCGGGTAAGGGTGAAAAGTTTCAATTATATCTTGCTTGTGTATGTATATGTGTTGTTTGTGGTAATTGTTTTGGTTGTTTTACAACTTTTTCTCATTTGATAAATTGATGAACAATTGATAGAAATCGATGTTTTCACGGTCGGAATTCGATATAAATTGCGTTGTATGATCACACTGTGTTTATGAACAATCGTTGATACTTATTTTCCCGTTGGAAGTGATTTGGGATGAAAAATGGGATTTTTGGGGGTTTTGGAAACATGGAACCTGCGGCAGAAAATTATGGTTCTGGTGCGATTCGCCAGGCGAATTGGAAATTCGCCAGGCGAATTAGGGCTCGCCACTAGTTCGTCAGGCGAAGTGCTGGCGAAGGGGGATTCACCAGGCGAAATCGTAAGTCGCCAGGCGAAATTGGAAAGACAGAAATGGGTTAGCTTCTGTAACTCTTGGGGTTTTCTAAATTTGTGGTTCGCCACTAGTTCGCCAGGCGAAGTGCTGGCGAAGGGGGGTCCGCCAGGCGAAATCCTAAGTCGCCAGGCGAATCTGGTTGTTTCTCAATAAATTCTTTTCTTAGAAAATTCATAACTTTTGATCCGTAACTCGGATCGAGGCGTTCTTGGTACCGTTAGAAAGCTAATAAAATGTAATTTCTTATTAAAATGGTTTTGAGATTGTTGGCTGATTTAATTATGTCGGGAATTTGGAAATGTGTCATTTTGCCGACTTTTACCATCTTAATTGTGTGTATTTGATGTGTTATCATGCAATATGCTTTTGATATATATCGTATGACTTGTGTGCTGTTATATGAGGTTGATGCATGTGATAATGATATTGTTGTGTGGTAAAATACATTGTTTAATTGAATATCAATGTATGTTGTTATGATGTTTTGTGGGATTGTTGTGGTTTATATGATGTTGAAGCATGTGATAAGTTGTTGTAATTGTTGTGGTTAATGGTGAGTAATTCTTGATGTGAATTGATATGAGTGTATATGCTAAAATGCTAATTGTTGTGGTTTGTGGATTATGATGAAATGCATTGTATTGTGTTTGATTATATATGCATGATTATGGATGTGTATACGTGTGCATTTGAATGTCATGAGTCATTGTATGCCAAGCATCATGATATGCATTCTTGTGATGTCGTGTGCCCTAGTGGGTGTGAGCGGCGAAACGATTCCCGAGGGAATCCGCCATAACATCGTGTGCCTTATACAAAGAGGTGTGAGCGATGATTATGGACGATCGTGTGCCTTATACAAAGAGGTGTGAGCGATCGGGTCGTGTGCCTTATACAAAGAGGTGTGAGCGATCCATAAACGTCGTGTGCCTTATACAGAGAGGTGTGAGCGACGGGGAACATCGTTTTCCCGACGGGGAGTTACACTAAGTAACAAGCGATGGTTCCAATAGTTCTTGAGTGAACTGATGATGAGAATGATGGATGGATGGTACCGCATTTGCATAGAGTCATTGTGTCGGTCTCTTTGCATTTGCATAAATCATGAATAGATTGATTATGTGTGGAAATCATGAATGGATTGATTATGTGTGGAAATCATGAATTGATTGAGTATGTGTTGAGATTTATGTTTGAATTGGTGAATTGATGTGCATATGTGATAAACGCATTGGTTGTGGATAATATGTGTTAGGCATAGACATATGCTATGTGATGTGGTGGGGTGTTTCCATATGTTATGACTTTGGTGTGCCTTATGTGTGAATATGTGATTATGTTGGTGTAATTGATATATGCTCTGTGTATTAGTATGTGATGCTTGTGGTGAGAATAACTATTCATGTGAATTTTTATGTGTTTGCATATTATTATGCAGTCTTGATTTAGTTGTTATTTCTCACCCTTCTGCTGTGGTTTGTTGCTCTATGAGGCAATTGCAGATCTGTGTCTTGGAGGCTTTTGTGAAGATTAGTTCTCCATCCTTTTGTCGGTCTGTCTGCTCTGATACGTAACACGGGAGTCGGGGAACGCTTTTGTTATATATATGTATATTTTTGTTGAATATATTTTGTATTACCTTTATATGTATATTTTGATGTTATAAAATGATTTATTTTGTAAAACAAGTCAGTTATGGATCTTTCCGCTTTATTCCATAACTGGACTTTCCTTTTATATGGAAAAAGTTTCCCTTCTACATTTATTCCATTTTGTGTTATGTATCAAATAATTGAGCAGGGATTGTGTTTTCTTTCTTTAAATGTGGCATCCTTGTTTCTGTCGAAAAAATAAATTTTTATTCACTCTGATTTATTTATGTATTATTTATTCGCGATGGGAATTGGGGTGTTACAAGTTCTCCAAGAAGAACATGGTAAAAGGGTTTGGTTAAAGAATATGATGTATTTACTGGAGATAAGATGACTATCTACCAGGGAATAATTTTCTAAATGAGTTTCCCTAAGGAGCGTGACTGTCGGGGAAAGTTTAAGAAATCTCACAAGGATTGGCTGAGGGAATTATACCCCATCAAGGCATACTGGGGATAATGTTGCTAAGTATCCTCTTCTTGGGGAATAAGTTCCATGGATACTTTTTTAGAATTGTCTTTAATACCTACCCACTGGGATGTATAGTGGGAAAATTGCTGGAGATAAGCTTGGGTGGAGAGTTATCATCGACTTAGTTGGGGATTGATCCAAATTTTTATGATGAGTCTTGAGTCGTTTGCCTATGCTATGTATATATGTTATGTATGCATGTTATGTTATGTGATATATGCATGTTATGCTATGTTATGTATGCATGTTATGATATGTGATATGTGCATGTATGCATGTTATGATATGTGATATATGCATGTTTGAGTTGCATGACGTAATGCTCCATTTTCACGTGATATGATGCATGAATGCGATGTTCGATTTCCAGATGAAAAATAGGCTTTGAAATGATTTTCCAGGCGGGAACTAGGCTTTGAAATGACTTACCAGACGGGAACTGGGCTTTGAAATGATTTGCCAGATGGGAACAGAGCATTGGAATGATTTACATGGTAGTGCCGGTGACAGATGATCTTTAGGAAGGCGGACGGGTTCCCCACATGAATTGTGATATTCATGATGATTAAGACTTGTTTTTATTCATGAAGTAGGATGGTTGATTGTGCGATATGTGTTAGAAATGCATGGTGTGTGATGATCGAAGTGTTGTCAATGAAGATTGGGTTTTAGGGTAAGTGTCAAGTAGGATAGGTCTTTTATAAGGTGCCAAGCAAGGTCAGGATTTTCTAAGGCTGGGCTTTTGAGAGGTGCTAGACGAGATTGAATTTTGGTTTTTTAGATGTGTCAAGCGAGTTCGAGCTCTTCGCTTTTGAGACTCCGAGGGAGGTCGGGCTCTTTGATTGTAAATGTTGGGTGCCAAGCAAAATTGGGCTTTTCGGTGTAGGTATTGGATGCCAAGCAAAGTGGGACTTTTGTGAGATTCCAAGTAAGATTGGGCTTTTTGTGAGGTACCAAGTAAGATTGGGCTTTTTGTGAGGTGCCAAGTAAGATTGGGCTTTTTGTGAGGTGCCAAGTAAGATTGGGCTTGAATTCCAAGTGAGGTTGTGTTTTTTGTAGGGGGTTATGTTACAAGGCTTTCTGATGATGACAGATTCATGATGTGGGAATATGCCAGATAAATGTGATGGTATGCATGTGTCATACCTTTATTTTTAACCCTAAGATTCCACCTCATTTTCATCATTTTTGAATGAGATTAAGCATCTCATATGTGTGTCTTTTAAGCATTACTAACCCTATTGAAAATACAAAAATATGTTTCATGCTTTGCTTTGATCACAAGCTTGGGTTTTGGCACCAAGGAGCTCAAGAAGTTGATCAGCCAAGGATTTCTGTGGTCCTCAACTTTTCAAGCTCCCAATTCATTTCAACATGATCAAGAGTTTTCTTTCATCAATAATCAAGTTTAAAATTCCATCAACTCAAGTTCACCAAGCTCCGAGTTCATCTGGTATACCAAATTAGGGTTTTGACCAAAATCTGCCTTGGGTTGCCTTCTTGACCAAGGCATGATCTCACATCTCAAGACATGGTTCATAGGCCTCAAGCACATCATCTTGATCCATTCACATGTTTGTATTGGTTCAAGGAGCCTGATTCATTGATAATTGAAGAATTCTAGTTCAACTGAGAAAAGTCAATTGTTGATCAAAGTCAAAGTATGACTTTTGAGTTTTTTGGTCAAACATGGACTCCACAAGCCAAGGATCATGGAAATAAGAAGGATGATTGAGTTTGATCAAGTTAAACCAATGAAATCATTCAAAGATCAAGAATTGAGGAAATTAGGGTTTTGAAAAATTTTCTAAGTACAAATTATCATGGTCAAATGGCCTACTTTTCAATATTGTAACTTCTTCCTTAAGCATCCAATGAAAACACTTGGGAGCTACTTTAAAAGAGGGCATTTGATACTACAAGTTGATGAAAATTTCAAGCCAAAAGCTTTCTTGGAGTGGAAGATATTGATGTTCAAAGTTGGAGTTTCAAGTTGTTTGAAAATCCAACACTTAGAAATTTTTCTCAAGTTTTTCAGCATGGTCAAGTGCATAACTTTATGGACTTCTTGTGAACAGATCAAGCCACCACTTTTGATGCTTGATACCTGCAATTAAAAACCATATTTCATACTTCATTTTGTTGAAAGAATGGACTCAAAAGCTCTTACCATTTGGAAGATTTGGGTGGTCAAAGTAGAGGTTTCATCATGATCAGTTCGTGGCAAAATAACCCAAAATTTTCTAAGTGTCAAGCATTTTCAATCTCCACTTTTCATGGCCAATTTTTTCCATGATCCAAGGTGATTCAAAGAAAGTTCCCAACATCAAATTTGTAGTATGTTGTCCCCTCTTTCCATTGGTACCAAGAGCTTGAGTTTTTATGACTTAAGCATGAAGTTATGATAGGATCAAGATGCCAAGATTTTCACCAAGCCATGAGCCAGTTTTGGATGACACGATTTTGGAGGCAATTTTGGATATCTTCCAAGCTTTTTCTCCACTTGCTCTTAACTGGAAAGTTGTTTCTTTACATGACCTTTATCCAAGGATACCATTTTGGTGAATAATAGACCCCTACACTAGGTCCAAAACCTGCCCCAAAGTCAGCTACTCAGTTTTGATTTTTGGCATCATGTGAGAAGGCAAGGTGGACCCAAAGCTTGCTTAGCAAGGTATGTCCTAATCAAGGAGCTTAGAGGCATCAGAAACAAGTCATAAACCTCAGAAAATGAATGCTCAAAAGGTCCAAAAGTTCCAAATCCAAGCCTAAGTCATTGTACCTTCTTTTCCATTTTTATGCATGAACACACCAAGTATTATCCATTGTGTAAAGTTTCCTTAAAAGGCCAAACCATTTTCTCTATATCAGCAAACTTTGATTCATCATTTGAAAAGGGGGGATACACCATAACTTTTCAAAACTTCAACTTCCTTGAAACTCTCTCTTGCTCATGTACTAGTCACAACCTTTATCACCATCTTCTCCACAAAAACCCATCCACTTTGTAGAACAAGACCATCTCTATTTAACATCATCACTTTTCCAGAGCTTCATCACCAAAAAAACATTGATTCCTCCAATCAGCCCCATGTCATGATACTGCGGAAGCCAACTCACTAGTATTGTCCTTGAGGTGCTCTTTACTTTGCATCATCTTAACATTGTGAATCAGTCCTCCATGAGTGATCATGACTCCTTTAGCATCACCGGTCGAACCTGAAGTAAACTCCAAGAAATATATATCACCAGGATGAGATTCACACTGATCATTATATTGATCCTCCATAGCAAAACTTCTTGAGTTATTGACCCAAGTATCAGTGTGAAGCCTACGATAAGTTCCTCTACATGACCTCATGACCGAGCGTCACCTCCATTGCGACCTCACCACTATCATCAACGATCTCCACGTGACGCAACAAACCACAACGTTAACAACACAATGACATGTCAGTAACATTCGGGTTTCTCATTTACATTAATTAATGTTCCGATGTGTGGTTTCGTTTCCATTTCGTGTTGTTCTGTTTCATTGTGTATGATATTGTCGTAAATGACGTGAATGTGTTGCTTGCTTGCTGCAATCAGGATTATGTTAACATTGATTTTACTGATTTGATGAATGTTTCTGTCATTTCTATAGATTGTTTGTGTATAGTTCGTTTAGTAATTGCAATTCAGTTATGGAATGTTGGTGTGAATCGTGATTTGATGTCGTTCGATTATGCAGTGATCGTAGGAATTGCTACTTGATGTTATGTGAATTTCTTACTTTCTCTTCTTCTTTCAAATGTGGTTTATGTGAACCTGCTCCATGCTATAGTTGTCTCCTTTCATTAATTGGTGAGTTTTGAAGAAACGAAAAAACACAAGAATGGGGTTGAATTGGGGTTTTTAAAAGTTAAAACAAAAAGAGACACGTTGGTTATCCTGGTTCGTTTGAACTCAAACTACTCCAGTCCACCCGCCAAGGTGATTTCGCCTCTCTCTCTTGAGGACTTAATCCACTAATCAATTAAGATTACACAGACACAGGGACAACCGTCACTGTCTTCTTGAGTTTTAACCACAACTCAGTTTTCTCAAGGAATTTCAACTTAAAATAATATGCTTCTAATAAGCTTTATCACAACCGTGAGTTTTTACAAATATTTTTATCAAATAATGAAAACAGATGAGGAACTTGATGAATTGTGAAAAGTATGCGCGCAAGTGTGTGTTTGGTTATCTGCAGGTGCTCCCTTAAATAGATGAAAATAATTGATCCGTTGGAGACGTGAGAGTTATTTTTGGAGATTGACAATAATTCCTTTGAATGCTCTTTCCAAAAATACAGATTTTGTCTGTTTCAATCCGTTGCTTTGTGATACTCATAAATGTGTAGGATAGCGTATCAGAGTCCACGTTGATTTGATGCAATATCAGAGTTTCTGGCTTGATGCAGCTTTGGTGCTAAAGCGTGAGACATCCTTCATCAGAACTTAGCTAGTTTAGATCTGTGATTCTTCCATATCAGAGCTTCGCTTGATTAGAACTTCGCTTTGAACTCGCTTTGCTTAGATCTTGTGAGCTTCGCTTGATTAGAACTTAGCTCAGATTAAATCTTGTGATACTTCTATATCAGAACTTCTTTACATTAGAACTTCCCTACATATCACAAAAAATGAATTAAGGAGCATCAAGTTCTAAATAATATAGTGTTTGTTATCATCAAAACTATTAGGAATGTAGAATCAATTCTTGTTCTAACAATCTCCCCCTTTTTGATGATGACAAAAACTTATATTTTGATGATTAATTAATAGAGTATGGAGTAGAGAATACTCCCCCTGATTTGAAGATTTCCTTGAAAATGTTGTGATTTAAGACTTCCAAGAAGTTCTGATTGCCATTTTCCTGCTTTCTTAACAAAAATATGGAAGCAGAGGTTAAAATGTTCCAGACATAGTCATGGTGCACTGTTATATTTCAAAATATTCTACGTTCTCCCCCTTTGTCATTAATCAAAAAGCGAAAAGATACATGAGAACATAATAAAAAAGAGCAAGATAAGACACAAATTAAGCAAGGCAAAAGAAACACAATAGAAACATAAAAGAATCTAAGGTTGAGGAGCAGGTGGAAGTCTTGTGAACAATGCTTCCAGAAGGCCTTTGATCTGATTAGCGGATTCTTCTTGCTTGCCAAGCATCCCTTTAATTTCTGCGTTTGTTTCATCCTGTTTGTCCAATCTCTTTCTAACTGCCTCATTCTCTTTCTTCAACTCATCCAGAGTTTTCAGCACTAGAACAGATGAAGTAGGTTCTTCAGAAGTTACCAAATCCTCAGAGCTTTTTGTAGACACTTCCTTTGGAGAGGCTTCAGGTGATTTATCTTCCACTTCAGCGATAACCAGAGTTTGATGCTCAGAGTTTTGTGCATGAGGTTCTGAAACCATAGGAGTTTTCCAGCCTAGAGGAAGAATGGGTTTCTTTTCCCAGAATCTTAGAACTTGCTCATTAAAGATCTTCATATGGTCACAGAAGTTCTGTTGGGCTATGTCATAGCTTAGTTCCTTCATTTTCTCAGATTCAGAATTAAACCACTTTCTGAATTTGGTCCAAAGATAGTCAGAGGCAGCTGGATTCAGATTCTCCAAACAACCCTGCTTCAGAAAGTTAATCCATTCCTGCATTTTTACCTCGAAAGCCAATAAAGAGTTACCAACATCTGATTTGGATACGAATGGTTTTGGTTTGGGAATGGCTATTTTGTGAGAGGTTGAGGTAAGCTTGTCTAGAGCTTCTAGGTCAATTATAGTTCTGAGGGGATCATCTGAGAGATGTGTTGGAGGGGAGTCAGAAATGAGAATAGGAGAGGTAGGTGATGTAATTTCTGAAGAGATTTGAGGGTGACTGGTGAAATTAGGTGATGGTTGAAAGAAGTTGAGAGGACAGTTGATACCAGGTATAGAAGTGTCAGGGTTTTGAGTTTGATGTTCTGGTTGGGAAGATGTGAAGAGAGGTTCATGAACAATGTCCGACGGAACTTTTGCAAGTTCTGGTTGTGGTTCAATAAAATCAGAAGGAGTAGGGTCAATGTCAATGTCAAAATCATCAAGAGTTTGTGGTGAAGGTGGTGGATTTTCAGAAGGTTTAGGAGAAGATGGGGTTTCAGATGTTGATACCATTATGGATTCGACGATAGAAATGAAAGAAGAGTTACCTTTCTTCTTGGCAGCTTTAGCAACATTTGGAGTTTTCTGAGGAGTTCCTTCAGAGGCTTTTCTTTTTCTTGAAGTTCTGGGGGCAACTTCTAGAGGTGTTTGCCTGAGCTGTTGCATAGAAACTTCTGGAAGGGTTCCATCAGCTTTACATGCATCCAAATATCTGAGGACAATTTCTGGATGAGTATCTGATGAGAAGAGAGGAAAATCTTTCAGAGGAATTTTCCTGGTGGTGATGACTTCCTTAGAGATAAGGGTTGGATCCTTCTTGATGGTCTCAATGATTTTCATCTTCTTGAGGTTCTTTGCATTGAGAGGTCTTCCAGCAATAGTTTCTAGATCAGAGATTTCCTGAGCTTCAGTTAGGTGTTCTATCAACTTATTCTCTGTAAGAATATCTGATATTAGTCTACCTAGAGGAATCCAATCTCTCTTGGTTCTTTCGTCTTCTCTTGTTTCTTTCACACTGTTCTTCAGATGATTAAATAGACAGTGAGGAAGATTTGCTTTGGTAAAGGTGGAGATGAGGTACAGAAGATACTATTGATCGTTGTTGATGTAGTCAGACGAGCTTGAAGGTTTCCTGTGATAGATACACCCAAGAATGATTCTGGCCCAAATTCTGTGACGATCCTTTAGGTCTTTGATTTTGTTGGAGTGTTGTCCGGTGGTGAAGATTTCCTTTGAGATAGTATTTAGATCAGTGCCCTTTTCCATTTCACTGCATCTAATTCCTGATCCATCATGATCAATCAACTTACCAATAAGATCTTCAGTGATGATAACCTTCTTTCCCATAACATACGAAGTTACTTGATGTTTTGAGACCGATGCAAAAATCCAGAATTCCTTAACGAGTTGGGGAAAAACTGGACCCATTAAGCGATTAAAGTATTTGCTCCATCCTTGAAACTCAACCTCAGGAGTAAGGTCATACCCATTGTCTTTCATGCTTTCAAAATCAACAATGAGTTCACAGAGAACTTCGAGAGAGGCAAAGGGGGTGAGGAGAGTTCTTGAGGGCTCAACGTACCTTTCTTCAATGACTTGGTCACCTGATTCTTGAGACATTGCTTGTTGAGAGCTTTGTTGAGAGCAGGAGGCCATTGTTCACAGACTTAGGGTTTTGGGAACTTTGGGTTTTGGGAACACACAGAGAAACAAGAAATGTAGGCAGCAAAACAAGAAATGCAAATAATACGGAGAAGGCGATAGAGAGCTAAGTGAGTGATAGTGAACGTGTGAGGGTGTTAGAAGTGACATTTATATAAGAGTGACCAAGAATTAAATAGAAATTAAAAATAATAAACATAATGATTAATAGCCGTAATGATTTCTGACAAGGGAGATAGCGTGAGAAATTTTGGGATCAGTTACCGATGTGACCTGGCGCCTCGATATGTCAACACAGACGTTTCAGTTTTCCAGAGTTTGACACGCGTTCATCATCAGAGAAAATCTGGAGTGTAGGTTGACAAGTGTTTGCTAGAGTGAACTTAATGATCTATCCTTGAAATGAAAAGTTCAGATCTTCTGAATAGATTCTGATGCAATCTTTCTTCTCACTTCTGAAGAAATATTGGTCAGATGTTCACAAAAAAAAAAAGAAATTCTGAGAGTTAAAAATATAGAAATTACATTTTTCATTCTGGACAAACTTTCATACTGAGATTTTTCAGAATGAAATTAAATCTATCTTCAGCAAGGGGTTTGGTGAAAACATCAGCCCATTGATAGTCTGTGTCTATAAATTTTAAACAAAGAATTCCCTTCTGAGTATAGTCCCTAATGAAATGATGTTTAATTTCTATATGTTTAGCCCTAGAATGCAGAATAGGATTTTTAGAAAGACAGATGGCAGAAGTATTGTCACAGAGGATAGGGATGTTACTCTCGTAAATGTGAAAGTCTTCAAGCTGATTCTTCATCCAGAGCATCTGAGTACTGCATCCAGCTGCAACTATGTATTCAGCTTCAGCAGTTGATAGTGCAATGGTGGATTATCTTTTGCTGGACTAAGAGATTAAGTTGTCTCCCAGAAACTGGCAGCTTCCAGAGGTACTTTTTCTTTCTATTCTGTCTCCAGCAAAGTCAGCGTCACAGTATCCTACCAATTTGTATTCTCTGGACTTTCTATAGCAAATACCAAGATTAGTAGTACCTTTCAGATATCTGAAAATCCGCTTAACAGCTGTTAAGTGGGATTCTCTAGGATCTGATTGGAATCTAGCACAAAGACAAACGCTATAGAGAATATCAGGTCTTGAAGCAGTTAAATAAAGGAGGTAACCAATCATACCTCTATAGAGCTTCTGTTCTACTTTCTTACTTACCTCATCTTTTTCCAGAATGCATGTGGATGCATAGGAGTTTTGGAAGGCTTACTTTCTGACATTTCAAATTTCTTCAGAAGATCTCTGACATACTTGCTTTGATGTATGTAAGTTCCTTCTGGAGTTTGATTGATTTGAATTCCCAAGAAAAACTTGAGTTCTCCCATTAAGCTCATTTCAAACTCTGCCTGCATAGTCTTAGCAAATTATTTACCCAAAGAGCTTTTAGTGGATCCAAAAATTATATCATCTACGTAAATTTGACAGATCAGAATGTGGTTTTTAAATGACTTACAGAATAAAGTTGTGTCCACCTTCCCTCTGGTAAAATCATTTTTTAAGAGAAAGTTACTTAGTCTCTCATACCAAGCTCTGGGAGCTTGTTTTAGACCATATAACGATTTCTTAAGTTTATAAACATATTCTGGATGTTTTGTATTTTCAAAACCAGGTGGTTGATGCACATAAACTTCTTCATCAATGTAACCATTTAAAAACGCACTCTTGACATCCATCTGATAAAGAGTGATGTCATTATTTACAGCATATGAAATTAAAAGTCTGATAGACTCTAACCTTGCGACTGGAGCAAAGGTTTCTGTATAGTCTATCCCTTCTTACTGACTATAACCTTGTGCAACCAGTCATGCTTTGTTTCTGACAACTTCTCCCTGTTCATTTAGTTTGTTTCTGAAGACCCATTTGGTTCCAATGATGTTGACGCCTTTGGGTTTAGGAACTAGATCCCATACGTCGTTTCTGGTGAACTGATTCAATTCTTCCTGCATTGCGAGGATCCAATCATTGTCTGAGAGTGCTTCGTCAATAGTAGTGGGTTCGACCAGAGAGACTAATCCCACTAGAGATTCTTCAGTCTTTTTGAAAGAGGATCTTGTTCTGATTGGGTCATCCTTCTTTCCCAGAATTTTGTCTTCGGGATGTATTAGAGAACTTCTGGATTGTCTTTTCTGGATGGGTTCTTCAGAATTAGAGTTTCCTTCTGTTGTGTTCGCCTGTTTTTCTGATGATCTGGTTTCAGTGCCTGTTATTTGAACTTCTATTTCTGCAAGAGATTCATCATGCTTTGGCTTTTGAAGGCCAAGCTTATCATCAAATCTGACACAAATGGATTCTACCTTTCTTCGTGTTTCTGTGTTATATACTCTGTATCCTTTTGAACGTTCAGAGTATCCTAACATGAAACATTTTTGTGCCTTAGAATCAAACTTGTTCAAAGGATCATTAGTGTTTAAGATAAAGCATGTACATCCAAAAGGATGAAAGTAAGAAATGTTGGGCTTTCTGTTCTTCCACAATTCATATGGAGTCTTTTCCAGAATAGGTTTTATAGAGATTCTATTCTGAATGTAACACGCTGTATTAACTGCTTCTGCCTAAAAGTGTTTAGCCATGTTAGTCTCATTGATCATGGTTCTGGCCATTTCTTGTAGAGTTCTATTCTTGCGCTCTACAACTCCATTTTGTTGTGGAGTTCTAGGACAAGAGAAATCATGAGAAATGCCATTTTCATTAAAAAAATGTTTCTAGATTTTTGTTTTCAAATTCCCCACCATGATCACTTCTGACTTTTACAATTCTAAACTCTTTTTCATTCTGAATTTGGTTACAGAAAGTAGAGAATACCGAGAGTGACTCGTCCTTGTGTTTTAAGAACTTTACCCATGTCCATCTGCTATAGTCATCTACGATCACTAATCCATACTTCTTGCCACTGATGGATGCAGTTTTCACTGGTCCAAACAGATCTATATGAAGAAGTTCTAATGGTCTGGAGGTAGAAACAACATTTTTTGGTTTAAAAGAGGGTTTGGAAAACTTACCTTTTTGACATGCTTCACACAGAACATCTGAGCTGAACTCCAGATTAGGAAGTCCTCTGACCAGATTAAGTTTGTTAATCTGAGATATTCTTCTCATACTAACATGCCCCAATCTTCTGTGCCAGACCCATTGCTCGTCGTCAGCAGACAAAAGACATTTTACATTCTGACTTTTTAGTTCAGAAAGTTTTATTTTGTAAATGTTGTTCTTTCTCTTTCCATTAAAGAGTATTGTTCCATCTTTCTGACTAACTGCCTTGCAGGACTTTTGATTGAAGATTATATCATAACCGTTATCACTTAATTGACTTATGGATAACAAGTTATGCATTAATCCTTCTACTAATAAGACATTAGATATAGAGGGTAGAGTACTGTTACCTATGGTTCCAGAGCCAATGATTTTACCTTTCTGATTGCCTCCTAAACCTACATACCCTCCAGCTTTAAGTTCCAGACTTTGGAACATATGCTTTCTTCCCGTCATGTGTCACGAGCATCCAGAGTCCAGGTACCATGATTGGTGTTTCAATCTTGCTGTTAAAGACATCTGCAACATATAGGATTTTATCCTTAGGTACCCACAGTTCTTTGGGTCCTTGTTTGTTAGTGTTCACATAATTCTGATTGAGTTTTGGTTTCTCAATAGAATTTGAAGAGTAAGATTCACTGGTAAATTTTATGTCACGTTTGTGTCCATATGTGAAGTGAGAGTTTAAAGGAGAGTATTTTATGATCATATCATCAACTTGTTTTGGTTTATATGGAGCTTCACCTTTAGGATTAACATAACCTATGCCTTTTCTCCCATTTCTACTAACTCCATAGATCATTGAAGCCATTTTGCTTCTGTCTATGTTTTTAGCTAGAAATTTTTGAAAATTATAGTCGTAATGTTTTAAAATGTTATCAAAACTAGTGGAAACTACTGAGTCAGAATGTTTCTGAGATTTTTGAGATTCAAAAGAGTTGAGTTTTGAAATGGTTTCTTTTAACTCAGAATTTTCTGCTTTCAGCTTTCTGTTCTCTTCGGACTCAGATACCAGATCGTGTTTCAGATTCTTATATTTGAGCTGAAGTTTCTGATAGTTTTCAAGAATATCTGACATACTTTCTTCTAATTGAGATCTAGAAAATTTAGAGAATACCTCTTTAGTTTCTGAGTCAGAGTCTGATTCTGATGAGTTTGAATCATCTGATATGTTGGCCATTAGGGCAATGTTGGCGTGTTCATTTTCTGATTCAGATTCTGCTTCAGAAGATTCTGAGTCATCCCAGGTAGCCATAAGACTTTTCTTTCTTTCCTTGTTAAACTTCTTATTTGGCTTTTCTTTCTGCAGCTTAGGACAATCACTTTTGTAGTGTCCAGGTTCCTTGCATTCGTAACACACCACTTCTTTGTTCTTTGACTTTTTGTGTCCAGAAGATGGTTCAGAATGACTGCTTGATCTTCGAGAGTTTCTGAATTTTCTTTGCCTATTTTTTCATAGTTGTTGGATTCTTCTGGAAAGGAGCGATAGTTCATCTTCTTCTGAGGAGCCGCCAGAGCTTTCTTCTTCAGCCTGAAAAGCTTTAGTTTCATATTTATATTTATATTTAAGAGCAACAGACTTACCTTTCTTCTGAGGCTCATCTTCTTCTAGTTCTATTTCGTGACTTCTCAGAGAGCTGATCAGTTCTTCAAGAGATATTTCGTTGAGGTTCTTGGAGAGCTTTAGTGCTGTGACCATGGGTCTCCATACTTTAGGTAAGCTTCTGATGATCTTCTTGACATGATCTGATGTGGAGTACCCTTTATTCAGAACCTTCAGTCCAGCAACCAGAATTTGAAACCTTGAGAACATTTTCTCAATTATTTCATCATCTTCCATTTTGAAGGCTTCATACTTCTGGATGAGTGCCAGAGCTTTAGTCTCTTTTACTTGAGTGTTGCCTTCATACGTCATTCTCAGCGAATCAAATATGTGTTTGGCTAATTCTCTGTTAGTGATCTTTTCGTATTCTGTGTGGGAGATTGCACTTAGGAGAATAGTTCTGGCCTTGTGATGATTTCTGAAATCTTTCTTCTGTTGATTCGTCATATTTTTCCTTTCAATCTTCTGACCGTCTTTTCCAACAGGGTGAGTGTAACCATCAGTCACCATATCCCAGAGATCGCCGTCGTGAGCCAGAAAGAAACTTTCGATTAGGTCTTTCCAGTAATCAAAGTTTTCTTCGTCAAACACTGGTGGTTTGCCACTGATTTTGTCATTGTAGTTCTGAACGGGTTTCGCCATAGTGTTTTTTGTGAAGGATCTTTTATCTGACACGGTTAAGTGTTAGCACCCAGAACCAGGCGCTCTGATGCCAATTGAAGAAACGAAAAAACACAAGAAGGGGGTTGAATTGGGGTTTTTAAAAGTTAAAACAAAAAGAGACACGTTGGTTATCCTGGTTCGTTTGAACTCAAACTACTCCAGTCCACCCGCCAAGGTGATTTCGCCTCTCTCTCTTGAGGACTTAATCCACTAATCAATTAAGATTACACAGACACAGGGAAAACTGTCACTGTCTTCTTGAGTTTTAACCACAACTCGGTTTTCTCAAGGAATTTCAACTTAAAATAATATGCTTCTAATAAGCTTTATCACAACCGTGAGTTTTTACAAATATTTTTATCAAATAATGAAAACAGATGAGGAACTTGATGAATTGTGAAAAGTATGCGCGCAAGCGTGTGTTTGGTCATCTGCAGGTGCTCCCTTAAATAGATGAAAATAATTGATCCGTTGGAGACGTGAGAGTTATTTTTGGAGATTGACAATAATGCCTTTGAATGCTCTTTCCAAAAATATAGATTTTGTCTGTTTCAATCCGTTGCTTTGTGATACTCATAAATGTGGAGGATAGCGTATCAGAGTCCATGTTGATTTGATGCAATATCAGAGTTTCTGGCTTGATGCAGCTTTGGTGCTAAAGCGTGAGACATCCTTCATCAGAACTTAGCTAGTTTAGATCTGTGATTCTTCCATATCAGAGCTTCGCTTGATTAGAACTTCGCTTTGAACTCGCTTTGCTTAGATCTTGTGAGCTTCGCTTGATTAGAACTTAGCTCAGATTGAATCTTGTGATACTTCTATATCAGAACTTCTTTACATTAGAACTTCCCTACATATCACAAAAAATGAATTAAGGAGCATCAAGTTCTAAATAATATAGTGTTTGTTATCATCAAAACTATTAGGAATGTAGAATCAATTCTTGTTCTAACAAGTTTTATACCATATATGTTGTTGTTAGTTGAAATTCGAGACTGAGGTTTTCGTTAGTCATGCTATCATTGTTGAAGTTTCTGCAGAAGAAAAGCATATCATTTGAAACATGGATAGTTGTTGCCTTCTTTTAAAACCTGTTGTGTTTGTGCCATTGGACTTTCAGGCCCATCGGATTTTCTTTTTGCACGCCATCAATCACTTATGCCTCCCTTTTTTTATTTTTATTATTTATCTAAATTATTTTCATTTTTAATTTGCATAATATTAAAAAAAATATATTTTTATCTTTTATTTATTTATTTTATTTTCATATTTAAAAAAATCCAAAAAATACTTTTATTTTAAATTAACAATTTCTTTTAATTAGTTTGTTAATTGTTTATTGTTTAATATTAAAAAATGACAAAAATATGAAATTGCACATTATTTTCTTTCATGATTTATTTTAGCATTTTTCTTAATTAACTTGATGTGTTTTTTGTTGAACTTTGATTTGTTTTTTGCCTATCTTACACGATGTTTTGTCGTGTACTTTTTATTTGGTTGATTTCGTGATGCACGTATCTTTGTTTCTTTATGTTACATGATGTTTTACCATGCTTTTGAGGAATGTATCTACGTCTTACATGATGTTCTTTCCATGAACCGTGTCTGTTGATTACCACGATACTTTGCCATGCGCCTTGTTGTATGTGTTCATACCATGATACTTTGCCTTGTGAGATGGTGTTGACTATATGTCTTGATGATTGTTTTACACACATGTTGTCACTTGCATGTGAGCATAGCTTTTTGACACTTGAGGCTTTTGTTTTTGTGCTTGCTTTATTTGATATTACTCGCAGCTCTTGAATCTTCATGATCGTTGCTTGTGTATTAGTCCAAGGGAAGAGTTTGTGGTTGACTTTATAGACATGTGCATTGCATTTTGTTTCTTTGCATTTTTCACCCATTGTATGATCCTTGTTTTCCCTTTTAGGATGATTACCTTAGGTTGTATATACTTAGATTGTCGACTTTAGACTGATTATTTTAAGTTATGACCCTCTTAGGTAGTTACCCTTTGGATATTTCAACTTTAGATAACTTACAATTAGGTTCTTTTTTCCCAAAAGAGATTAGACATTAGTCATCCTTAGTTGAGATGTAATTCTCCTACCTCATGACATTGTTGAGAAAGATGTTGATTCTTTTCCACTTGAGAGAGGTATGTGGCATACTTGTTGATTCCATATCCAAGTTGGAGCCTTTCTCTCATTGTGAAGCAAAGATCCATCTTTCACATGTTTGTGGCGGTTTAGTTAAGTATTCTCCTTAAGATGACAACTTGTCTCTTCTCCTAAAAACAACCAAGAAACATGCTTTTACCTGTAGTTAGCCGAACTACGATTGCTCTAACTATACGTAGGCATAGGATTGCGAGATCCTAACGAGCTACCTTTTATTTTCTACCTTTTTCTTTTTTTTCCTTTTCACAAAAACAATAAAAAACATTTCTTTTCTCATCTCCCCAATCAATCCCATAGCAAACAACTTTTAACCTAACACAAATACAACAAGAGGTTCCTATAGGATACTATAGATACTTAGGGTGCTAATACCTTCCCTTGGTATAACCAACCCACATACCTTAGATCTCTTTATTGATTTGTTTTGCATTGCATACTTATGAGTTATTCTTTCTTTCCCTCTTCCCTTGGATAAATTAAAGATCGGTGGCGATATATTAAGTTTTGTAAGCCTAGTTAACTTAATAGCTATGGTCTCTGATTCTCATTGCGACATAAATGGCGACTTCACTGGGGACATCCCCAAGAGGGTTACACCTATCTTGTTTTTATTTGTGTTATTATTATTTGTTTGCTTGTGTTGCTTGGGTTTTTCTGTTTTTCAGGGTGATCCTTGTATGGGAGATAAATCCTAACCCAGACTTGAGTGTACCATGAGATAGGATAGTGGCATATCAAAAGTTACATGTCCGGAGTAATCTGGAGCATGATTAACATATGATATAGTCACACTCGGTGGAGGCCTCTTTGAGGGTAGTATTTGTTGAACGGGTAATCGTGAAGGCATTACTACTTTCGACCTGGGAGCCCAAGAAGCTGAGGACCTTTAGTACCCCTTTACCCCCACTTGGGCTTTTAAGATGTAGTGCGGTGACTATAAGGGTATAAAATTGAAGTAGTTGATACTCGATGCTACACTCATACTAGGTTCTCTTAAGGATATTACTGATTCTCGAGTAGTCGATGTGCTAGTAATATCCGAAAGATGGATCTATAACTCTGGGAACCTTTTAGAACCCTAGTTCTTATCCAGATCGTGACTTCGAACCCCTTATGTTTGTACCTTAGTTGTGGTTGATGCATTCATGCATTCATACATCCATGAAAACCTTTTGGCTTGGTTTCAAGGAACTTGGATGTCTTTCTTTGTAAACATCATACTGTATCATTATCATGGATTGTGGAAGGAGGAACACTAAGAAGTATAGCTTCAAGGGTCTTGATCTAACAGAATTGAGAAAGTTGGGGTCTATGGTATCTAGTCCTGAGGATTTCAGAGTTCGTCATGGGAAGCTTTTGAGTATTCTGAAGATTAAGGTTGAAGATGGTATACTTGACACCCTTGTTCAGTTCTATGACCCTCTCCATCATTATTTACAGATTACCAGCTTGCTCCCGCTTTGGAAGAATACTCTTATTGGGTTGGTCTACCAGTCTTAGACAAGGTATCGTTCAGTGTTTTAGAGAAGATCCCAACACCCTCAGACATTATAGAAGCCTTACACTAGGAGACATCTGATTGAGATACTTGAGCAGTGTGTTGTGGAGAAGCAAGAGGAGCAAGAGAATTTATTTTTCTCTAGCGTTCAGCCAATTCCTAGCATTCATTAGGCATGGCAACGGGGCGGGTCAGGGCGGGTTTAAGCAGCCCCGCACACGCACCCACCTCCCTGAAACAAACCCGCACCCGCACCCAGTCGGGGGTAAAAAAACTACCACCCAGACTCGCCTCCAATGGGAAACGGGTTCCCCGCCCCGCCCCCATCCACAAAACTATTTTTTTTAATAAATATTTTTTCATAACAATAAAAATTAATAATTTAATTAAATAATTAATCATTTTAATAATAAATGAAATTTTGGCCTATACAGACAGCAGATGTCCTAACACATGTCAAGACATTGTGCTACATAATCATTTGAACTCAGAGGTGCAACAGTAGACTGATACCTTGAATATCAGAACTGCACAGTCACAGATGTCACGATATCTGATCCAACATGTTTATCATGAACCCTAACAGAAAATGTAAATCTGCAGAATGATAAAGAACACAACAATTGTTAACCCAGTTCGGTGCAACTCACCTACATCTGGGGGATACCAATCCAGGAAGAAGACTTCACTATCTGTAGAACTGTTACAAAGCTAAACTTCCCCGTTTACAACTTTATCCTAACATCTACCCAATGAACATCTTTACCAAAGCTAAACTCAAACGTTTACAACTCTGAAATGAGATACCCCACTCACTTCCCTTAATCACCAACTGTGATATCTACATCATCCCTGTCAATACAAAATTCTGTCAAGCTTTCTTGACAACCAAGCTAACTCGGATTTGCTTAAAAGCTTCATCCAATAACAATACACAATCCAATACCTCAAGGCTTATGGATCTGTACGACACCTATATCTGCCACAATGCATCAACTGATACAAAGGGAGACTTACAACCTAGAGAGCCAACGACTCTCAAAACCCTAAACCCTTGTTTCTTACGCAAGCGAACTAGGTTACAAAAGGCATACAAAGGCGTATGAAATCCTATGTCTAAGTCTTCTATTTATAGGCTTTTGCTTCCTTGGCCTTTCTATCTTTTGTTTGTTGATTCCTTCATCCACGTTCTGATTGATTCCTTAATTGTTGCAACAGATAAAACAGATTTAAATCAATTTGTTATAATCAGTCCAGGATGTCGAGTCTTCAAGTTAAGACATCTTCTTCGACATCTTTGTTCTTTGGCAGAGTTCTACAGCTTTGGTCCTTATGTTGAGACATCCCCTTCAGCACTTAGTTTTACCAAAATTTTGTCCAAAATATTTAAGCTTTCAATCTCCCCCTTTTTGGAAAATTTTGGCTAAAACTCTTTGTACAACAAGGCCAGAAATAACCAACTCTTAATTATTAATTTAAGACTCCAGAAATCCTAAGACTCCAGAAGTCCTAAAACTCCTGAGACTGAGACTCCAGAAATCCTAACTTAATTTTTCTTTAAGTTGATGTTCATGTAGAGGAGGATAATACTCCCCCTAACCGCATGACCGTGTTCTTAACTCAGGACACATGACACAATTGATACTTAGGACACGAAGAGCCAGACGTACTGCATACACAGCTACAGAAACACCTTCTCTCCCCCTTTTTAGTCAAAAATTGACAAAAAAAAATGTACCAATCCAGCCCAGACGTACCACACCCAAGGAACAATTCTGAATAATGCTATGAGGACACACATCTTGAGCCAAAAGAGACCAAGGCTTTCCTATAAATACCTCATTTGCCTTCATAGGAATCAACGAGCCAAGTGAAGATCATTAATAGCAGATGAGACTTCACCAACACCAAGAGTGCACTGGCCAAGAACACTTTGACTGTTTCTTCTATAAGAAGCATCGTATAAAGATTTTGCAAACCCCGAAGAACATGTGTTGCACACGCCCATATTCCACCGTCCATAATGACCCAGTTATCTCAAAAGTATGTTCTTAACAATGTCCTGACATCATGTCAGACAATGTTTATCAAAAACTTCTGTATTGATCAATAACTTCACAGTCTTCAGATCAAAGTCTGCAGAGAAAAATAAATTCTCCCAGACTCAACCAATGATTCTTAAGCATCCAATAAGAATTATGTTACTTGCACTGCAAAGTCTCCCCCAACTTGCAACGGTACAAATATGTCAAGATATCCTTCTTGACATCTCATCCTCCCAGGATGAACACATAATCACAGCTTGCTTGACGCACAATACAAACTGGAACTCCAACTGCACCCTCGCAGTAATACATCTTAGATCAAGGAGCAACTCCCCCTACCTAAGATAACCAGTGCTCCTCCACATAACACTAAGTTGATGAATGGAAAACATTAGACGCATCTTCATGTCTTCAAGAGCGCACCCACAGTCCAACCTACCTGCAGAACACAATCATCAACCCTCTTATTGCTTCTTCTGACAAGAACCAATAATCACTCACACATGATCACCATCATGCTACCCGTGAGGAAATAACAGGATCACCATCCTACCATAACAAACTCTTGGATTAAGATCAAAGTCCCATTGATCCCCCTCTTCCTGCAACCATCTACACACCATACGAACTCCTCTTGAATTCTCATGTATAGACCTTCAACTGCTTGAGGCATAAACCAATTGAATCAGAATGCTTCACATTTCTCAAAGAGACGCACAGGGCCCCTTAGTTTGTTATAACGATGTCAGATATCGTATGCATGCTCCAGAATTTCACAGCTGCCAAACTGATCCACTACCAGCATGACTTGCAGCCAGGGGCAGTATCCCCTTCGCAAGATTTTCCACTGACCTTACCAAATCCAGCAACTGAGATAGACACCCCATAATCCAAGACAGTCATTCCTTATCATTCTCCCGTATGATAACCTGGAATACTTCTGATCTTCTAGTGAATATCCACTTCTGAACGCATCAGAATCCATACCTTCATGCAATCAACATATGATCCACTCCAGTCTTCTCCACATCATCCTCCCAAGGCAGTTCTTCTACTTCATCATTCTCCCGTATGACAAGATAGATACTCCTTAGACATGATGTAGCCAACAAGTTCCTATACCAGAACTTGAAAATCCTCCACCAAGGATAACCAACCCAGAAAATGTTCTAACATCAGTTAGGACATCCTTCACACATCATAGACACCACACACCATGGTTCTTGATATGCTCCACCATTGAACTTACTATCAGCATAGTAATCCAAACTGAAGATCTTCACACAACACTGTGCCACCAGCTTGAACAAAGAAAACTTCAGAAACCCATAGAGAAATAAACTCTCATCCACCAAAAGAATGTATACTTCCATCCTCAACCCAGAACTTCTGCCACAAGCTCCAAGAGAACCAGAACCTCCTTACGTTTTCAACTAACTACTCTTCTGCACAAGAGCAATCAGTTTCAAGCATCCTGCTTGAATGCACACTATGAAACCAACCAAATGCTACCTTTTGATTGATATCACTCTTCTTCAGAACTCCCACAAGATACACTGATCCATCAATGAAATCAGATCTTCAAGTCACATGAACTACTTGCACCATAGCAAGACATCTTGGATCCACCAATCTTCTTAGACATGTAACATCTTCCCATCCACAGCTCCCGCAAACTGCATGAGATAGACCTTTTTGAAGCATCCATAACTTCCATTCTCCTGTAGATCATCTTATCTTAAGTTGATGTACCACATCACCAGCTGAGACTCTGATGTTAAGCTAAATGTCAGAACACTCTGATACGACATCCAACTGATGAATTCAGCTCCTCCTTTTGCCACTTAGAAGAACCTCCTCCCTATCACAGAACAAGAGTTACATGCTCTCATAGACTTGATTCAACAACCAAGTTTGAATAGACAACCTCCATCCTGCTTTGAAACTCCAAAGACTTCACACCTGCCACATCTGAATCTTCAGAAAATAAGTAGTCCTAGATTACACCATAGCCATACCAAAAAATGCCACTTTCCTTAGTAGAGCAGACTGTAGAAAGTCAGAGATAACTGCCACCTAACTTTGACTTCCAAGAAGAGCAAGATCCATGCTCCAAAGTACCTAGATCAGAAATAAACTGATCCAAGCAATAACCATCAAGATTATGATGTCTTCATCTTCATCTTCAACAGCATCAAAGTCCAGACCAGTTTCTTGCCAGGAAATTCTCGAGAGAACACATGCTTCTGTCACACCCGACTAAAGCCCATTCTTAGGTCACCACCTAAGACTAAAACAGATGCTAAAGTGTATGCAGTACCCTTCCCATGATTCTGCACAAACTCTGATGATGAGATGTTCCAACATCTTATTGAACATTAGCAATCTTGACTTTCAAGGATAATCAATTAAATACTTGTGAACTCCACAAATAGAAATTGATCTTAAATCCTTGTCCAATAACCCTTCTTCACTGTTGTAGCTAAGCTCCACCAGATCACTTCATGAACACTTATCAAGTATTCAATCTTTTGCAAGTATCTTCTTTGACAAACAATGTTGAGATACCAAGGCTGCCACCCTTGACTCAAGTAACTAAGATTCTCTCTAAACGAACCTTATTTACCTCAACAATTCTTCAATCAGATTGGATTCACCCTTAGGGTTAAGAGCGATGAATCCTTCCTTGCTGTTTTTGGATGGTGAAAATAAATCACCTCCACTTTCTTCGGATTATGTTTCAAAGAAACACCTTCTAGTCAGAAGAATAACTAGAAGACTCCATATGCATGACATAGATGCCTTTATGAGTGGACTTGAGAGAATTCTCAAGTATCTTTGACAACCTAGCCGATCAATAATTTATCAAACTCCCAGAGCAAGAACTTGATAAACTTAAACTCAACTCCTCTCCTCTTCAACTGACTTCAACTGCACAAAGAAACCAAGCTTCCAAGTACCAAGTCACCATACCAGATATCTTCCAACAACTCCCTTCATTCCTTCGCTCCTGAATTTGGAATAAGAGAAAACAGATATCTTCACATATAGAGGCCGACGATTGAGATCTTCCACCAACTGTCTTCAGTAACAACTCCAGAATCCCATAATTCTAGAGCTCTTCCATCAGAAACACATGTAGCGGAACCACCAAAGAACAAATCATGCTTGCCCTAATAAGATGTCAGAACATCTTTTAAGACACCCCAATAAGAGAACTAGCCACTTCTCCTGCAGTAGTTGTAGAATCTCCTAGGCAACATGAACAACCTCCGGGTAGTTACCTTCGATCCAGAACATCCATCTCATCCATTAATACCCTTGAGTATCTCTGAGTTGATTGATCTGATCTTCAAAACTCCTCCTTATTTAAACGCCAAAAAGTATCTCCCAAAGATCTCATCCAGAACCAGACAGGATGCCTGCTCTGATACCAATTGAAATTCTGGCCTATGCAGACAGCAAATGTCCTAACACATGTCAAGACATTGTGCTACATAATCACTTAAACTCAGAGGCGCAACAGTAGACTGATACCTTGAATATCAGAACTGCATAGTCACAGATGTCACGACATTTGATCCAACATGTTTATCATGAACCCTAACAGAAAACGTAAATCTGCAGAATGATAAAGAACACAACAATTGTTAACCCATTTCGGTGCAACTCACCTACATCTGGGGGATACCAATCCAGGAAGAAGACTTCACTATCTGTAGAACTGTTACAAAGCTAAACTCCCCTGTTTACAACTTTATCCTAACATCTACCCAATGAACATCTTTACCAAAGCTAAACTCAAATGTTTACAACTCTGATATGAGATACCCCACTCACTTCTCTTAATCGCCAACTATGATATCTACATCATCCCTGTCAATACAGAATTCTGTCAAGCTTTCTTGACAACCAAGCTAACTCGGATTTGCTTAAAAGCTTCATCCAAGAACAATACACAATCCAATACCCAAGGCTTATGGATCTGTGCGAGACCTATATCTGCCACAATGCATCAACTGATACAAAGGGAGACTTACAACCTAGAGAGTCAACGACTCTCAAAACCCTAAACCCTTGTTTCTTACGCAAGCGAACTAGGTTACAAAAGGCATACAAAGGTGTATGAAATCCTAGGTCTAAGTCTTCTATTTATAGCCTTTTGCTTCCTTGGGCTTTCTATCTTTTGTTTATTGATTCCTTGATCCACGTTCTGATTGCTTCCTTAATTGTTGCAACAGATAAAACAGATTTAAATCAATCTGTTATAATCAGTCCAGGATGTCGATTCTTCAAGTTAAGACGTCTTCTTCGACATCTTTGTTTTTTTCCAGAGTTCTACAGCTTTGGTCCTTATGTTGAGACATCCCATTCAGCACTCAGTTTTACCAAAATTTTGTCCAAAATATTTGAGCTTTCAATAAACATGTTTCTAAAGAGTAAAATAACTAATAAACATGTTTTTCTAGTAAAACTATTTATAAAAATTAAAATAACTCTAATAAATGTATAATAAAATAATTGAAATGAAGCATAAAGTAAATTAAAGTAGACCGGGCGGGGCCGGGGCCGGGTAGTAGCATCCCCCGCCCCCGCCCCTACACCTGTAATAGAAAATCGGGTTTTACCCGCACCCGCACCCAATTAAACCGGTTTCCCCCGTTAATTTCGGGGCGGGTCCGGGCGTGTCTGGGTTTCCTTGCCATCCCTAGCATTCATGAATATTCTGATATTCCTCCCACCTCTGGTGCTTGAAAAAATATTGTCAATAAGCTTGTGGTCGAAAATGTTCAGTTGAAGAGGCAGAAAAGGAAGCATCAACAAGGAGTTGGACTTTCTTCAGCAAGAATTCCTTAAGATTCATAGGATTTTATCCATTTTCCTCTTGTATTTTTAGGATCTTTTGAAAATGTACTTCAATTTGTGATCCTTGCCATTATTAATGAAATGAGGTTTTTGTTCAGCTATTTTTTTTAATTAAAAAAAAAAGTCTTATCTCTTTATGATGTTTACACTTTTATGATCATGGAGTTCCTTGAAACTAACATATGTAACTCATTTGCATGTCATAATCATGCATCATTCGGCCTACGATTGCTCTGACTTCCTATATAGGATATGTAGGCATATGATTGTGAGATCCTAGCGAGCTACCTTTTATTTTCTACCTTTTTCTTTTTTTCCCTTTTCACAAAAACAATAAAAAACATTTCTCTTCTCATCTTCCCAATCAATCCCATAGCAAACAACTTTTAACCTAACACAAATACAACAAGAGGTTCATATAGGATATTATAGATACTTAGGGTGCTAATACCTTCCCTTAGTATAACCAACCTCCGTACATTAGATCTCTTTATTGCTTTGTTTTGCATTGCATACTTATGGGTTATTCTTTCTTTTCCCCTTCCCTTGGATAAATTAAAGATCGGTGGTGCTATCTTAAGTTTTGGGAGCCTAGTTAACTTAATAGTTATGGTCTTCGATTCTCATTGTGACAACATACTTTAATGGAAACATGATTGATGCATTATGATGTTAGTGCGATGTCTTTAATGTTTCAACAAGTGTCATTTGGTGGGTCGTGGGCAGTTAAGGCTTAGAGAGGTTGTTTATGTAACAAGACTATTTGTCAACAGGTGGTAGGGTGTTGTGCTAGCATGACCTCCCGATACTCATGTCGAACACAATGGTCGCTGATGTACGACAAAATTTTCTTGAGCACCTTGGAAGTATAGAGGTTACTTGCCCCTCCGTAGCCTATATTGTCCCAATCAATTGGGTTTTTGAAGATACTCATCTCGGTATGACCTTTGAAGCAGTCTTGCCATACGATGACTTTGAGACAGCTTGTCCCCATATCTTGATTCTTAAAGCGCCATGCCCCTGATTAATCGATTCTTGGAACGTTTTACCTCATATTGACCGATCTTTGAATGGTTGGTTTTACCGTGCTTTTAAGGTAGCTTGCCCCAACATGGGCTTGAAGAGATTTGCCCTTGGCTAACATACTCTTGGTATGGCTTCTTTTGTTTGAACCTTGTAGCAATCTGACCTAGTATTCGACTGAGCTTTTGAGGGATTTGCTCTTGATGAACGGTGTATTCAGGAGATTTGCCCCCGTTGGTAGGACTTTCGAAGAAGTTGCTTGAAAAGGAATTTGGATCCCACAATGTTGCGATATGACCTTGATACGGACTGCCTCGGTATTTCAATCTTGGAAAGTATGTCCCTGATTAATAGAATCTTCAGATGATCTACCCCTGATTATAAAGATTTGCTCCTGTTTGGCAGGATCCCTAGGTGATTACCTCTAGTAAAAAATGTCTTTAAGCTTTTTTTTTCTTCTTTTAAATCCCTATTTTTGCATGGTCTGATTCTTTTGAATTTGCGGTCCATCGGGATGCCCTAATTTTTGCCTAAGTAAACTATTTTTTAGGTTTTTTGACTTAGCGGGCTCTCTTTTTTTTTGGTTAAAATTCTTGTGAGATTTTGCTTTTTGATTTAGAATGGCTGTGACTGCCACATTGACTATTATAAGTTTTATCTTCTCACTGCTTCCTCGACATGGGATGACGTGTGTGAGGGAGCATATGTGCTTTGAAACTATTATTGAGGTGATTAGATGGAAGGGTTCTCTTGAGATTAGAATGCATCCTCAAATTAATTAAAATTTACTCTGCCCCTGGTTAAGATTAAGTTTTTTTTTGTAAATAGATAGAACATTAACTTCATGCTCGAGGGGGTTGACTACGAATTATGTCCTTATTTTTCTAGTGTTTGGGAAGTGAAACAATACCCTACATCATCAGCCAGGTCTTACTAATAAAAGCATGCATCAACAAATTCAGTCATTTCATTTACATCATTCCCCTCCTAAGTGTGTCAACAAGAGAAAAGTGAAATGCAAAAGCAATGATATTTATATATTTGGCGAGTGATGGTATGAGAAAGAGTGAATACGAAAGGATTGATTCCAAAAACATTCATGCTTATTTTATTAAAATTACTAGTCAAAGAGTACAAATTTTAAATACAAACAATATTTAACAAGAAAGATATTACAACTAGAAAAAGCCTAATGATACTATGGATGGGCTTCCTTGTTGATTCACCGGATTTGGGAGATGTTACTTGACGCTCTTGCACTTGTCAAAGTAATGGGTGACCGTTCACCAATGGGATTCCTCCTTCGTAAGTTAACTGCTTGTCGTTGATTAGATCTTGGGCCTTGGCCTCACTTGAGTCCCTCCGTAGCTTCTCGAGACATGCTTCGAGTTCCTTTGTGAGTATTGGGAAATCATCTAGCGCGGCTCAGCTTAGAGAATGGGGAAGAAATGTGAGTTTTGGTTTTATGATATGCAAATGTATGTGCACGTGTGCAGATGCATGAAAATGCATGGGTATGCAAAATAATTTTTTTTTATGTTTTCTAGGTATGCTAAAAGTTTTTTCTTTTTGTAAATGCAATGTATGCAGGACGAGATGTTAATAGAATAACCTAATGGAGGGCTCCTACAAAAGGTCCTAGATTTTTTTCTACCCATTCCCCTCATAGGGTATGTTCTAGGGTTTCATTTGGTTGTTTTTAAAATAAACCCAAGGTCATGGACCCTAGGTGAAACTTCATCATGATAGGGTATAGCCCTCCCATGGTAAAGTTTCAACAGGGTCTCCCTTAAGGAGCCTTCGTTTGAACAAAGTCTCATGTTCGGGTTATAGAAAAGGTCCCTAGAGTCATGGATCAACTTCAAAGTTTCATCATGGATATGGGCTAGCCAACTCATGAGGAACTCTTTGAAATGATCTACTCTATGCGAAGTCGTCATTAAAGACACCATGGGATAATAATCCACAGTGGCCAAAACAGGATGAACCCTTACTTAAACTTATGTTTCTTCTTATCAAACTCAGGTATAGAGCTTGCTCTCAAACATAATTAAAACCCATGAAAAGATAATAACAAAATATAAACATAATAAGGATAAATAAATAACATAATGCAAGAAATAAGGATAAAAATAAATAAATAATAACAAGACAATGAATGAAAATAAGAATAAAACAAATAAACAAACAGCCTTGGAACTAAAGGGCAGGCTTGACTCTCTTTAGGGATAGTCCCCAACAAAGTTTTCAGCTGTCGTATTTCGAGAAATACTACATCGTGAAGCGCATCGCACGCTCGCGGATGGACTAAGAGAGTCGCCACCATTCTTTATTTATTCCTAAGGAAAGGGGAAATGACGATAAAACCCTAGGGGAAGGAAAGGATAAAATGGTCATCGCAACCAAATTAGGGTTTGGGAGTCGGTTATGCGAGGGGATGGTATTAGCACCACTCACATCTGTTGTACTCAACGGGAACCTCCTAAAGTTCTAAGGTTGATTGTTTACTAAGGGTATGCTTGTTTTATTTTTAACTTATTTATGAAAATATATTTACAAGAATAGAAATTAATTATAACGGAAAAGAGAAAAAATAGTTTTTTTAATTATTGAGCTCGCCAAGCTTTCTAAACCTCGTGCCTATGTATTTTCATAATGCAGTAAGAAAATCAGAGCTCCGTAGTTCGTAAAAAAATGTTGTGTGTTGGTTTTTTTATAGGATATGGTTTAAGTTGCCCTTGCGTTTAAACTTGACTTGTATTGCTCGCACGGTGGAGGCTTAAGCGCTTGTGTTTGTTTCACGTTGAGAATAACTTGAACCACCATTTTATGAAAAGTTTTTTGAAAGGTGCACAAGAGCACAAAATAATTTGATGAGTTGTGTTGTTTTTAAGTTGATTTGGTCTTAAGTAACCGATCGATGTGGCAAGCACTAATCAATTGATCACTTAAAGGTGTAGTGAATGTGTACCCACTTTTTCATTTGCAAAAATGTTGATTTATTTTAATTTACAAAATAATTTGATGATAGATAAACAATAAGAATTATTTACAAATTTGAGAAAATAAAATTTATTGTAACTGACACATCATAATTTAAATGTAAAGAGAAAAAACCATTGTCTATATATATTTTATCTAACGCCCATATATAAATACATACATCAAAGCATATATCATACATGAATAATACGTTTGGTACTGAAATATACAAGTTCCTAGTAACACAGTGTACATATAAATGCCCAAAAACCCTAATACAACAACTATGGCATGTTATATATACAAGATGTTCAAAAGATAAAACTAAGAACTAGATCAACTAATGATCTCAAAATCTCCACAACGGAAGCCTTGCCACACAAAAGATACCACCCGTAAGGAAAATTCAAACCACTTTGTCCTTACCCTTCGCCGAACCTGTAGTACCTATGATGTAAACAACAACGTGGGGTGAGATACATCAAATATTAGTGAGTTACCTATCTTATATGTCCTCTCGGCTTTACAAGGTTCTAACAAGCCTAACTCAAGTCAAAAGGGGAGGGAAGTGACTTTGAGTACACACACACTATATGGAAACATGTCATGAGTTCATCAACTCACAATGTCACTAATCAGTAACCACACCAAGGAATCCCATGTTCCCGTCCGCTTCTAAGTCTAGAAGTCGACCCGAGTCATGGATCCTGGTAACCTACTTGACATACGAATGGATTCGGGTTCTACGGGCCATTAACCGTTATGAACCGTCACTTCACATGGGCCATTAACCGTCACAAGCATACGCTCCCAGAGCGCCATTCGTACTGCACGCAGGAATCAAACCTACCAAGTAGTCGTGCACATGTTTCAGAGGAGCTCGAGACCCATGAAACGCACTCACAAGATAACCGGTTACGATTACGTGATCTCACACAGACGTGATTGTATTCGACAATCACAAGGCCATTACGCCTTATCACAACCAAACGGTTAACACACATGTTCCATACTAGTTTTTATTCCATCTACATTTTTCGACATTGTTTACGATAATATTCCTCACTCTACCTATTTTGTATTTTAACATGCATACATATTCAAACATGTTTAACAATAAGAACGTAGGTAAAATAATCATTAATCAGATAATGGAAACACATAATTCAATATACCACCAATTACACCAATTCACAGTTCCCTCCTATTTATTTAATCGGGCAATAAACTAATATTTCTCACTACCATTAGCTAGAATATGTTCCTAGCTTCATAACAATACCAAGAATACTCACATCGGATAACCGAGTCAAAAGTTATGAAAGAAACAAGTTGGATGATCTGCTATGTTCGCATTGCGAAGAAGCCAGCGAATGCTCGCTTCCTCATTCGCGGTGCGAAGCTTCCAGTGAATGCCTAGCCAACACTAGTTCGCTGCCCCATTCGCAGTGCGAACGTCTGGCGAACAGTGGCAGAACCAAAACACACTAAAGTTTGTAGTGCGAACACCTGGCAAATGCTCGCCTTCACACTCGCCGTTCGAATGTCCCATGAATGTTCGCTTTCCCCCTTCGCTAGGGCACTCGCAGTGCGAACCTGCGAATTCTGGGTTTTCCAGCAGCGTAAAAACAGAGCTTGCTGACCCATTTCCATCCCAAAACTTCACCAACATGCAAACATATGTAATAACAGATGATCCTACATGTCTAGTGGGCATACTACACAGATTATACCGCATTTCAACCATTAAATCCAATATTTTGCAAGATTATCCATTTTCTTACAACTCTAACCTAGGTTCTAGAATCCAAGAAAATCTAAAACAAAAGTTTCTATCTATAACCCACCTTGTATAAATGATGATGGTGACGATGGGAAGATGATTGGATGAAGATTTGATGATGTTCTTGATGATCTTATTCTTGGACTTTTTCCTCTTTTTCTCTTCCTTTCCTTCTCTTTTCTTTCTCTCCAAAACCCTTTCTATCTTTTTCTTTCTCTTCTTCTAATAAGGAAAAGGAATGGAAAGAAATGATATAGTATAATATCATCAATTAGCAACACTACTGATTGTCCAAAAAGTCTCTAAAATTCAAATACTCAAATATCTCAGAGTCAGATAATATCAATTGGATTTACTCTAAGTTCAACAGTTACCCTAATTAGCTCTGCAGATAATTTCTAAGAGTACACTGGGACTCAGTTGGTCACAACTAATATTATCCAGAATAAAATAATTTACGGGGTATTACATCCTCCCCCCCTTAAATAGAAATTCGCCCACGAATTTAAAACAATTACCTGAAAAGATGAGGATAAGCGTCTCGCATCTCTGATTCTAGTTCCCACGTCGCATCTCCCGAATGCGTCTCATCCCACTGAACTTTAACCAGAGGAACCTACTTATTCCTTAACACCTTAGTTTCTCTTCCCGTGATACGACTCGGTTGGGGCTTAAACGTTAAATCTGATTCTATCTCAATTGTATCTGGCAAAATTGGCTGAAGAGGATCTGGGATAAATTTTCGAAGCTGGGATACATAAAAACATCGTGCATCTCGGACAGAGAAGGCGGTAAGGCTAATCTGTAAGCTACTTCACCAATTCTTTCTAAGATATGATACGGTCCCACGTATCTTGGACTTAACTTCCGCGACTTAAATGGTCATTTCAATCTCAATCTCGAAGTAACCTTCAAAAATACATGGTCACCCTCATCAAATTCCAAAGGTCTCCTATGGTTGTCCGCATAGCTTTTCTGACGATCTTGTGCTTGTTTGACTTTATCACGGATCATCCTAATTTTCTCCGTAGTTTCATGAACAACCTCGGGTCCCAACATTCTATCTTCGCCAACCTCCGCCCAACACAATGGTGTCCTACACTTTCTTCCATATAATTCTTCATAAGGTGCCATACCAATACTTGCCTGATAACTGTTATTATAAGAGAAATCAATCAACAGAAAAAGTTCTATCTAATTTCCTCCACCTTCAAGTACACAAGCTCTCAGCATATCTTCCATGGTTTGTATTGTCCGTTCCGTCTAAGCATCCATTTGCGGATGATTCGACGTACTCAAACACAACTTCGTTCCCATCGCTTCTTGAAAAGCTCTCCAAAATCTCAAAGTAAACTTTGGATCTCTATCCGAAACAATAGTAGTGGGAATACCATGCAACCTCACTATTTCTGAAAGGAACAACCTGGCGAGATGATTCGCCTTATAAGTAGTCCTTACGGCCAAGAAATGAGCAGACTTCGTCAATCGATCTAAAATTACCCAAATCGAATCATAACCACCTTGCGCACGGGGTAATCCCACTGCGAAGTCCATCGAAACACTATCCCATTTCCACACCAGAATTTCTAAAGGTTGCAACAAGCCACCCGGCCTTTGGTGTTCAATTTTCACTTGTTGGCATACCGCACATTCCGATACATATACCGCAACATCCTTTTTCATCCCGGACCACCAATAGTTTCTCTTTAAATCTTGATACATCTTCGAAGCACCAGGATGTATAGTAAAAGCACCCTTATGCGCTTCTTCCAAAATCCTTCTTTTCAACACCGCATCATCCGGAACACAAACTCTTTGGCCAAACGAAATGATCTCGTCGTTAGTTCGCACGAAACCCGATTGAGTCAACATCCCTTGTAACTTCTCATCCAACTCTTGTCCTTGTTGGATTTCCTCTCTAAGAGTAGAGGTGACATTCAAATTCCCCATAATCACACAATTAGGAGTCCAATTAAATTGGAGATTTAGATCTCTAAACTTTTCCATTAAGGTATACTCTAACATCATCAAGTCGGCACTATGCAACACTTTCCTACTTAAAGCATCCACCACCTTATTCGCTTTACCCGGATGGTACTTTAGTTCCAAATCATAATCCTTCAAATACTCCATCCACCTCCTTTGACGCATGTTTAACTCTTTCTGGTCAAAAAGATACTTTAGACTCTTGTGGTCACTGAACATCTCAAAACGTACACCATACAAATAGTGATGCCACACTTTCAAAGTAAACACAACTACCGCCAATTCTAAATCAAGTGTCGGATAATTCTATTCATGGACTTTCAACTGTCTAGAAGCATAAGCTACCACATGTCCATCTTGCATTAACACACCGCCTAATCCCTTTTTCGATGCATCACAATATACCTAATACGACTTGCTAGGATCAGGAATAATCAAAACAGGAGCGGTCGTCAAGCTCTTCTTCAAACTCATAAAACTTCTTTCACAAGCCGAATTCCATTCATACGAACAATCCTTCCGAGTCAGTCTCGTCATCGGTAACGCCAGTTGAGAAAAGCCTTTAATAAACCTTCTATAATAACCTGTTAATCCCAAGAAACTCCTAACTTCGGCAACGTTCTTCGGCCTCTCCCAATTAATCACCGCCTCTACTTTTGATGGATCCACTGCCACACCTCCTTGAGATATGACATGTCCAAGAAAATTAACCTCCGACATCCAAAACTCACACTTACTAAGCTTGGCAAAAAGTTGTCTCTCTTGTAAGATGGATAAAACAATTCTTAAGTGTTCTCCGTGCTCTTGAGGGTCACGAGAATAGATAAGAATGTCATCAATAAAGATCACCACAAATTGGTCCAAGTAAGGTTGAAATATTCGGTTCATATAATCCATGAAAACTGCCGGAGCATTAGTCACACCGAAAGGAATTACGAGGAATTCATAATGACCATAATGGGTCCTAAACGCAGTTTTCGGTACATCTGAACTCTTCACCAGAATCTGATGATAACCCGACCGTAAATCAATCTTCGAGAACACGCAGGCTCCTTTCAATTGATCTAACAGATCATCTATCCTTGGTGATGGGTATTTATTCTTGATGGTGACCTTATTCAATTGACTGTAATCAATACACAACCGCATTCCATCATCCTTCTTCTTTACCAATAACACTGGAGCTCCCCAGGGCGAAACACTGGGTCGAAAAAAATTCTTAGTCAACAACTCCTCCAATTGATCCTTTAATTCTCTTAGTTCAAGTAATGCCATCCGATACGGAGAAACGGATATTGGAGCCGTTCCCGGTATCAGGTCAATAGAGAACTCCACTTCCCTCTCCGGAGGAAGAGAAGTGATATCCTCGGGGAAAACTTCAGGAAAGTCACAAACCACCGGAATACTCAAAATTTGACGGTTACTACCCTCCTCCTTTGTAAGAATCAAAAGAACGGATTTTTCCTCCTCAAACAAGAAATTAATCATTCCAACCGTACCTTCTAAAATAGTAGTTAACACGTCATTCGGAGTGGCCTCGGTAGAGGGGATAATGATTAGCTTTTCTTCACACCCGATGAATACCGAATTAGCTGAAAGCCAATCCATCCCCAGAACAACATCTACTTTCTTAAGCAGTAAGCAAATTAAATCAATCTGGAAAACTCTTACATCCACAGATAAAACACAATTTTCACACATTAAAGGTGTTTCAACTATCTCATCCATGGCGGTAGTAACCACCATGGGTGGAGACAACGGAATAGCGTGCAACCCCAGTCGCTTCATACATTGCATCGATATAAAAGAATGTGTTGCTCCACAATCAAATAACACAAAACAAGGATTTCCATTAACCAGACACGTACCAGCAATTAAAGAATTGTCACCCTTTGTTTTTCTTGCATCCATGGTATACACTCGCCCGGTATTCTTCTTTTGAGGACAGTCTCTCGCCAAATGGCCCATTTTCTGACACTGATAATACCTCACACCTTCGATACCACACCTCCCCTGATGATTTCTACCACATTGACGACATACAGGAGGTTCACTAGTCCAAGAACTCTGAACTTGCTTCCCTTTGAAAGATTGTTGCCTTGGTCTGAATTGTTGATTCGATCTCCCTCGGTCACTCGGATTCCACCTACTCAATTCTCCTTCCGCTTGTACCTTCTTCAAACTATACGCTGCCACATAACACTGCCTTAACAATTCAGCATAGCTAGTGAATTCCCTTTGAGATACGCTATGTGAAATTTCAGCCCTTAAACCAAACAGAAACTGATCGATCTTCCACCTCTCATCAGGAGCATACATAGCCTGCCTAGAATAAGCAGCCATAACCTCAAACTTTTCTGCATAAGAAGCCACAGTCAAGTTGACTTGTCTCAATTGTTGAAACTCGAATTCCTTCTGAGACCTTAAGGAACTTGGGAAATACTTCTCCATAAAAGTTATCTTAAACTGCTCCCATACTTTCGGTACCTCTTGAATTGTCATTAAGGCTGAAGCGCTTTCCCACCATCTCATGGCAGGACCCTTTAACAAGTGAGAAGCAAAGACCACCTTGTTTTCTTCACTGCATTAAACTATTAAGAAAATCCGCTCCATACCGGATATTCATTCATGCGCCTTCACCGGATCTAATCCTACATGAGACTCCAGAGGATTCATACGAATGAAATCCCTAAAGGTTCCCCCTGCAGCTTCAGGAATAACCACTGGAGGATGCAGGCCACCAGCCATTTGCTGTACCATTTGCTGCACAAACTGGTTTTGTTGCTGCTGCATCTGCTGCATGAATTGATACAGAGGGGCATTCTCCCCGTCACCTGGTAGATTAGTCCCTGCTGTAGTGGTTCTCGGTCTACCCCAGTTATTTCTGCGTCTGTCCGCCATGTTCCTAAATCACATACAGATAGGATTAATTTGATCACGCTCAATACCATAAATATAACACATAAGACTAATGGCGACTCAACGCATATGAACCGGAAAGAAACAGTTATACTATTTCATGGCTAGGTCGAGGACACGACCTGCTCTGATACCAATTCTAACACCCATATATAAATACATACATCAAAGCATATATCATACATGAATAATACGTTTGGTACTGAAATATACAAGTTCCTAGTAACACAGTGTACATATAAATGCCCAAAAACCCTAATACAACAACTATGGCATGTTATATATACAAGATGTTCAAAAGATAAAACTAAGAACTAGATCAACTAATGATCTTAAAATCTCCACAACGGAGGCCTTACCACACAAAAGATACGATCCCTAAGGAAAAGTCAAACCACTTTGTCCTTACCCTTCGCCGAACCTGTAGTACCTGTGATGTAAACAACAACGTGGGGTGATATACATCAAATCTTAGTGAGTTACCTATCTTATATGTCCTCTCGGCTTTACAAGGTTCTAACAAGCCTAACTTAAGTCAAAAGGGGAGGGAAGTGACTTTGAGTACACACACACTATATGGAAACATGTCATGAGTTCATCAACTCACAATGTCACTAATTGGTAACCACACCAAGGAATCCCCTGTTCCTGTCCACTTCTACGTCTAGAAGTCGACCCGAGTCATGGATCCTGGTAACCTACTTGACATACGAATGGATTCGGGTTCTACGGGCCATTAACCGTTATGAACTGTCACTTCACACGGGCCATTAACCGTCACAAGCATACGCTCCCAGAGCGCCATTCCTACTGCACGCAGGAATCAAACCTGCCAAGTAGTCGTGAACATGTTTCATAGGAGCTCGAGACCCATGAAACGCACTCACAAGATAACCGGTTACGATTACGTGATCTCACACAGACGTGATTGTATTCGACAATCACAAGGCCATTACGCCTTATCACAACCAAACGATTAACACACATGTTCCATACTAGTGTTTATTCCATCTACATTTTTCGACATTGTTTACGATAATATTCCTCACTCTACCTATTTTGTATTTTAACATGCATACATATTCAAACATGTTTAACAATAAGAACGTAGGTAAAATAGTCATTAATCAGATAATGGAAACACATAATTCAATATACCACCAATTACACCAATTCACGGTTCCCTCCGATTTATTTAATCGGGCAATAAACTAATATTTCTCACTACCATTAGCTAGAATATGTTCCTAGCTTCATAACAATACCAAGAATACTCACATCGGATAACCGAGTCAAAAGTTATGAAAGAAACAAGTTGGATGATCTGCTATGTTCGCATTGCGAAGAAGCCAGCGAATGCTCGCTTCCTCATTAGGGGTGCGAAGCTTCCAGCGAATGCCTAGCCAACACTAGTTCGCTGCCCCATTCGCAGTGCGAACGTCTAGCGAACAGTGGCAGAACCAAAACACACTAAAGTTCGTAGTGCGAACACCTGGAAAATGCTCGCCTTCACACTCGCCGTGCGAATGTCCCGCGAATGTTCGCTTTCCCCCTTCGCTAGGGCACTCACAATGCGAACCTGCGAATTCTGGGTTTTCCAGCAGCGTAAAAACAGAGCTTGCTGGCCCATTTCCATCCCAAAACTTCACCAACATGCAAACATATGTAATAACAGATGATCCTACATGTCTAGTGGGCATACTACACAGATTATACCGCATTTCAACCGTTAAATCCAATATTTTGCAAGATTATCCATTTTCTTACAACTCTAACCTAGGTTCTAGAATCCAAGAAAATCTAAAACAAAAGTTTCTATCTATAACCCACCTTGTATAGACGATGATGGTGACGATGGGAAGATGATTGGATGAAGATTTGATGATGTTCTTGATGATCTTGTTCTTGGACTTTTTCCTCTTTTTCTCTTCCTTTCCTTCTCTTTTCTTTCTCTCCAAAACCCTTTCTATCTTTTTCTTTCTCTTCTATTAATAAGGAAAAGGAATGGAAAGAAATGATGTAGTATAATATCATCAATTAGCAACACTACTAATTGTCCAAAAAGTCTCTAAAATTCAAATACTCAAATATCTCAGAGTCAGATAATATCAATTGGATTTACTCTAAGTTCAACAGTTACCCTAATTAGCTCTGCAGATAATTTCTCAGAGTACACTGGGACTCAGTTGATCACAACTAATATTATCCAGAGTAAAATAATTTACGGGGTATTACATTTTACAATTTTATTTAAAATGAAGAAAAAATATTTATAAAAGATTATTATTCATTGTTTTTAAATTAATTAGATAACTACACTAATTAGATAAATTATTAAGAGGCCATTAGGGTTAATTACATGAGTTAGTCCATAACTAAGCCTAATTAAAAGCTACTTAAATAATTAATTAAAAAATAGCAAATAAAATAAAATGAAAATAATAAAAATAAGAGGGGGTGCAAAGTCAGTTAAGGTTTATTTGGCTGAGATGAAATGAGGTTGATGTTGTTATGAGTTTTGGAAGATGATGATGTTTATGATTTTTCTCAACCCATGCGTGAAGAGAGATTTTGGAGTTTGTAAAAGTGACTTTTTTTGTGAATTTTTTTATGTAATTAAAATAATTATAATTAAAATTATATATTAAAGCAGAATAATAAAAAAAAAACAAAAGAACTTAATTGTATGAATCAAAAACAAACTAAGTGAAATTATATTAAATAAATTGGGAAAAATTAAAAAAATATCAAGACAACAAGCAAAGAGATCATGCACCATATCAACATAATCCAAAATAAAATAAAAAACAAACCGATATCCTAAGTAAGTATCGGACATCAAACCAAAAACTAAACATCAAACAATTCTGTAAGAGAGGCAGTAAGGGGTAACCAACCTACGGGGAAGAGATTGTCCCCGGTGAGCAAAAGGTAAAAGTTCTTTCTTTTAATCTCTTCTTCTTCTTCTTCACGTTTCCTCTTATTTCTTTCTCTTTTTTTGAGAGGTATGGTTGTGATGGCGGTTAAGCTCAGAGACCTTAACGCTTCAATGTGAAACTTCGAAGACTTTTTATTTTAAATAAAGCTTTGAGTGAAAGAGTGGTGGAAGATTGTGGTTGCTGAATTTTCTTAGGGTTTTTTCTGATGATTTGTTCTCCTTAGGGTAAATCCTTTTATATACTAGAATTAGGGTTTGAATTCAATGAGATTGATTCAAATTAGGCAGTGTAATATTGTAATTGATTTGATTTGTGTCTTTGTGAACAAGTTTATGAATCTAGATGGATTCATGACCTGTGCAATTGTAACATTGTAACAGTGAAAATATTGAATGGAGATTGGATTTGATTTAATTTTTGTTTATATTTGATTCAACTCTAATGGTGTTTTCTGATTTGTGGCATTTTTAGACTCTTGGATTTAGTCCTAGTGTTTGATCAAATTTATTCTTAAAAATTAAAATATAATTGAAATTATAATTAAAATAATACTAAACTAAAATAATAATAATCATACTAATATTCTACTAATAATAAGCTAAATAATCTAAATAATCTAATAATATATAATGAGAATAATCTAATAATTAAATATTTTGCTAAATAAATTAAAGATAATGTTTAATACTAATGATATTTTTTTCTTGATTATTTTTGGACTAAAATACATTAAAATGAATAAAATAATTATTATTAAAAAATATTTAATAAAAAAATGAAAAATAAAAAAAAAATAAAAATAAAAAAAAGTACAATTTTGATTTTAAATACAATGTAAATGAAGGTTAAACACAAAAAGGAGAAAAAAATACTCTAAAATTAGGAAAGATGAGACTCGAATCTAGGATCTCAAGATAAACACACTCACTACACTAGGAAATTGACCAAAATTTTGGGTATGATAGAGAGTATCCAACATATCATGAGAGATTTTAGAAGATTAAGCCCACAATCCCCCTTATACAAGAAAAAAATGAAGTTTAAGGTTAACTTCCTACCAAACAATGAGAGCTTATCTTCAATGGAAGAGCTCACGAACCAAACATAGACTTATACTAATCCTCCCAAAGAGCTTTTATACATGTTTAACTCCTAACCTAAACAAACACTTCCTAAGGTAAAATAATTTACTCAAAAGGAAAAATAACTGTTGGTAAATTTACGATAAATCCCTCACCCAAAACAATTTCCTTACTAAACTCAAGAACACTCTCAAAGTACTATGTCTAAAATGTGAGAGAAAAGATAATGATTTAGATAGATTGAGAGAAAGATAAAAAAAATGAGATAATCAAGTCTTTCTAGATGAAATGAAATAAAGGTGAAACCCTCTATTTAAAGGTCAAGAGATAGTTCACTTTAGGAAATAATTTATGGGCAAAATAAATGACTTAATCGATTACGTATTTGTAATAATTGATTATTGCTGCACAAATTGGAAGGTTTGATAGAGAGTCATTATCATCATTATGCCACTATCATAATTGATTATGGACTTGATTTTACCTTATATGATTTATTAGGTATTTCTTTTAATTGATTATATAGTTTAAAAACTTGTCTTAATCAATTGACATTTTCCACAACAACCGACTAGGCTCCAAAAACATTTTTGGTGATTTTATTTGAAAAAGAGAGGTTTCAAAAATACTTTTAAGTGTGTGTGTGTGTGTGTTTTATCCATACTACTTACAAAATGACCTTGTGTTTTTACAAAACACTTATCACTCAAACTGACATGATCATGCGAGCTTTCACACTCTGTCTCTTTCACACTATGAAGTTTCAAGTCTTTTTATCGGAGATGTCAATCAAATAAGAACTTCACTTGAATCTTCTTGAGGCTTGAGATATCTTTAATGTAGTCACAATAAACAAAGAGTAAATATGTCAAAGGTGATCATAAACCCTAATTCTTTAGGTTGATTTGGAGGAATATCTTGATCAACCATTTTTTGCATCTTTGACTACTTGACTAGCTTTAGTACTTGATTGTTGTTGTCATTACAATCACTCCAGGAGTTGCTACAACTTCGGATGTTATCACCATTAAAACCCTTAAATTAGCAAGGCTAAGCATATCTTGCTTATCTATGAGCTTTGATCACTTCCCGATTATACCTGTAAGCAGATAGCTCTAAATTCTCCCTCTTTTTGATGACGACAACACATCTCTCTAGGGGGTGGTAAAAGAAAAACATGTAGATAAAATTTGGAGTGGTTAAACTCCTATTCACATGTGTAGAGAATATACTTTACTCCCCTTGAGAGTATACTTGTCATAATAAAAAAGACGGGTAAAGATGCAAGACATAATTTTTAAATATGCAAGCATATAGTCAAACATGTTAAAACGAAAATCATTATTTTATTAATTCAAAGATATTGGAATTCAACGTACAAGAAATCAGGAAATTAACAACAAAGAAAGAACACTTAAGCAAAATACTAGTTCGCCTCTTCATCATCCTCACTAGACATAATCGGAAATATGAGATGTGGGTTTTCATGTTTTTCAATGAGATGACAAATACTTGAATTTGTTATCTTATGCATCCTTATTATTGTCTATTGATTATGAAGGAGGTTGTTTAGGATATTAGAAGAATAAGGAGGAGGTCCATGGTTCTCTGCCTGCTGTTTTGCTCTTGGTGGTGCCTTTGATGGAAGTGAGACAGTTTCCTTGTTTTTAATTATGTACCTCATCCGATTCAAGGTTCATTTTCCTATTTTTTGATTATTTTATTTCCAAATCCTCCTTTTCCATATCATAGCATGAGTACTCCAGGATCTTCCAGATTAGTCTGATATATGGTAAAAGAGTGTTCCTCTTTTTGTTATCTACCATATGATGGATTATTGCATCAACCCAAATTTTCTCAACTTTGTTTACCAAAAACCAAACCAGAGGTATGTCTGATTTATTTATATAGCTAGATTTGCTCTTTCTTGGGAAAAGAACAAGATTTACCATATATTAAATTACTTGAATATATGGGTGTAGCAAGTCAATGGTGAAGGGAGTGGGAATCATGGAAGTTTGATCAATAAAAAAGGAATTAGCAGAAAGGCTAAAATTAAATTCATTACCTTATTTATTTTCACCGTACTTATGGTTGTTACAAGAAGGTTACAAACGTGTACGAACTCTTCAAGACTAGTTAGATGGGGTGCTTCTTCACTTCAGAGGTGAGTATATCATTCGAGTACTTGAGGTTAGAGTAAAATATTCTTACCAAGGAGGGAAATCTTTCTTGAGGCACTTCAAAGACAAATTTCCTTGGTTTCGTTATCTTGTGTTGAAATATTTTAGAGTGGTAGGATGATGATGATTGGATGGGGCGTGCTCTCTTATGTTTCATTATGGTTATGATGAATGTAACGTCCCAGTCTGCTTTCAGGATTACCGACTGACCCCACAAACCAACACGAGTCTTTTCAACATGCTTTTTCCTCACTCTCACACTTTCCGAGAAACTTCCCAGAAGGTTGCTTTGTCGTCACTCGCACACTTTCCGAGAAACTTCCCAGAAGGTTGCTTTGTCCTCACTCGCACACTTTCTGAGAAACTTCCCAGAAGGTCGCCCATCCCAAAATTGTTCCAAGTTAAGCACACTTAACTGTGGAGTTCTTATGAAACGGGCTACCAAAAAGATGATGCATCTTGTTGGTATAGGTAGTACCAATTAATCCTTATAAGTCTTCCTTCAACCATGTAGTTTCATATCTGCACAACCTCAGGATCCCTCTCATTCCGATGTGAATTCGATTTTTCCCTAAAAGCTGCTAGGAGTGTCTCATTGTCATGTCTCATGCACCGACAACCACTCCCTCGCCAAGCTGCTAGGAGTGTATCATTGTCATGCCTCGTGCACCCACAACCACTCCTTCGCCCTCAGGTGTTACATGCCCATCAGCTTCCGCTTGGTTCGTACCCGAACCACATCGTACTAGGAGAAGTCTAGTTCTGATACCATTTGTAACACCATAGATTTCTTTCGAGATTACCGACTGACCCCACAAACCAACACGAGTATTTTCAGCATCCTTTGTCCTCACTCGCACGCTTTCCAAGAAACTTCCCAGAAGGTGACCCATCCCAAAATTGCTCCAAGTTAAGCATGCTTAATTATGGAGTTCTTGTGAAACGGACTACCGAAAAAAAGATGCATCTTGTTGGTATAGGTTGTACCAATTAATCCTTATAAGCCTTCCTTCAACCATGCAGTCTCATATATGCACAACCTCAGGATCCCTCTCATTCCGATGTGAATTTGGTTTTTCCCTATAAGTTGCTAGGAGTGTCTCATTGTCATGCCTCATGTACTGATCACTCCCTCGCCAAGCTGCTGGGAGTGTCTCATTGTCATGCCTCGTGCACTGATAACCACTCCCTCGCCCTTGGGTGTTACAGTGAAGAGATGAAAGAAAGAATTCTAAAAACACTAAAATAATGCACACAACAGATGGTGGAATTAGAAGATATATCATTGTGTCTTCTATTTCTTCTGGCTCATCTTCTTCTTCTTCCTTGATAGTTGAGTCATCTTGTATCTCTCCATGTTTAATGATAATTTTTATTTCTCTAAGGCCATTATATGTGATCCTATGGTTGGTTGAGTCTTCAGCTTCCCTCATGGTATGAATGTTGAATGTTGCTAAGATCCTAATGATTATTGATCCATGGAGAAGTCCAACTGTTGAGATCTCTTTGCAACAAATCTGTGGTTGAAATTTCCCTCTACCCAATTATTTGGAATTTCTTTGGTCAAAAGCCATAAGAATACTACATATTCTATAATGACATAGCTATGATTTATGTTCCTTGAAAAGAGAATCCTAGTTAGAAGGTAGTGAAGGATCTTAACCTTTGGTTTTAAATGAATGGAATAGAAAAGGACTTTCCTTTTCTTCATAGGACTGACGACGAGACTATTTTGGGCTAGGGAATGTTTAAAATTTATGAATCCTAAAGGCATGTCAATATTGTAGGAGTTTCCTTCCTAAAGTAGATCAGGGATTCTTCTACCCCCCTCACAAATATTCTTAGTGAGGTTCCTACAAGTTTTTAGTTTAGGTATAACTCTCTTACTAGATTTGGGAAAGATCTATCTGGCATTTATTGAAGAAATCCTCCAGGGAGGCTTGACAAATTTGATGGTATAATTTGTGGTTTTTTAAGAGGATTGGTTCCATGTACCAAGTTTGAATCACCTACTTCCATAGGATTATCATATTCTTTTTTTTTATTCCTATTTATCAAGCCAATGGTGAATACATTCCTTCTTGGTGTTTCTCTGGTTTTTGGCTTGAGGAGGCCATGATGATGCTTATGGTAAGAGAACTCACAAGAAAGATGTCAAAAGAGGTTATTTTGAGATACAAGAAATGATTAAAGAATCACACCTATTTATAACGTGGCATTTTATGATTTGAGTGTGTATTTTAGGTCACCGATCAATGGAGATTATGTTGATTGCAAATCAAGGTGACATCATTCCAAATTGGGAGTGTCAATCGATTGTCTAATGGCCCCAATTAGTTGGTTAATCAAATTTCTCAGAATTTTCTGTGTTCATCATAAATTCTAGGATTTGATTTGTTTTGAGGGTAATTTTTGCTTGGATTTGATTTGAAAATAAGCGTGCCAAGCTCTTCCAATCGATTGCCATAGTGTGCCAATCGATTGGGATTTCATTGTTCAGTCTCCTTGGTGTATTTTGGGCCTTGTGCTAGATTTTATTGATTTTTTGCACCCCTATTCAACCTTATTGCACCTCCTTTCTATAAAACACTTAGAACCTCATGTTTTTAGTTAGTGGAAATATATCATTGAGATGAGCAAAATTAAAACCACTATTTTAAAGGATTAATTGGAGTTTTTAGATCATTTCAACCTTAAAATAGTGTACTGCTTTTCATATCAAAATGACTTAATAAATAATTCCCTTAAAGGAGAACACCAGACATATTATGGTGTATCCTTCTCTACGCGTTTTTAAATGTGAGAGTTGGTATAAACAACGAGATGGATAAGTCCATAACAAATGCATCCACTCGACTAATCACCAAGGATCATAAACTTTGAGATATTCTCAAAACACTTGCTTTGATCACTATGATTGATATTTGCCATCAGCGTACATTATTGGATTAGAGACTTCATATATATTGTATACTTGGAAGTATACTCTTTGCTTTATACAACTCTAATAATAATCGCTAAATCTTTGAGCTGCAAAACATATATGCAAAACACTAAGATTTCACCTTTGGTACCCAAATTTTCTTGGGTCCAGATGCATTAGTTCCAGAAGTTTCCTTTAGATCTTTTCAATTTGTCAAAAAAAGGTTGTAAATGGCCAACTCGTTTGCAGTGTGTGCACTTATAAATTGGACGATTCTTTTTCTTATGATTTATAACTTTACTAGGTATTATATCCTTTTTGAATCCTAGTGTTCGCTGTTGATTTTGGCGAACAACCTCTGGTTTACCAATCTCTTATAAAACTGGGTTACTTGCAGGACCAACCACACAAATCCTGGGATACATGTGCAAATTTATCTAACTCTTAGGATAATGGTGTTTTGATGGTTTGTTTTATTATATCTTTTATGTATGAATGGTTTGGTTAAAGAACTAAATAACAACTTCTGGCGAAAAGACAAATTGAATGAAATTAAAACTTGCATAAAGTAAATGACAAAGGATAAATGACTGGGAAAAGTAAAGGCGATTATAAAAGACTTTGAATTTCTATAAACTTAAAAAGATGGTGTTTCACACGTACATTTCCAGATAATAAACTCTTTTCTCTCGCATGGGTACTTTGAGTATTTACAGGAATTTAGTACAAGTTTTCACACACTAAAATTCTACAACAACTATCCTATTTATATACAAATACAATAACTGCCTAATAACGGAAAAATTCTAAATCTTTGACACATGGCCTTCTGCATGTCTTCTTTTCTTCTAAAGCTTCCACACGTCTTCTGCCAAACGTTATAACTCTTGAATTTGAATTTTCCCTTTGTGTCGAAACGTTGCGCCTCTTCACCTTGTCAAATTGTCGAAAAGTAATAAATGTCCCTCAAACCTTGTCTGATGAAAACTTCCTTATGTTTCTGTCGAAATGTCGAAACTCTGTTCTTGTCGAAGTGTCGAAAACTTCTTCTGAATACCTTCATTTTCTTTCTTCTTCATCTGTAGTCATTTTCTTTAGTTAAAGAACACCATTTTACCTACCAAGACATGGTGTCCAAAATATATGTCTACAAATTGCCCCCCAGCAAAGATGTTTCGACTTATTTCTGGAGAAACCATCATTTGCTGTTGAAAATATTTCGACGCCATGTTACCTGCATTAATGATGCTGGTTTTCAAGACGTGACCTTTTGTTAAGTCCCAAGAAAGTCTATCATTACACTTTTCTTAAAACGTCCCATCTAATCCCACGTTCAGACATGATCTCCATCACCCTAAAACCTAGCTAGCCATGCTTTTTTTTTTAACTTCCCATACTTTTGATCATCACCGTTGAAATCTTGACACATGTCCCATGATCAATATTAAAACTGGAACGTTTTCTCATCTTTCCCTCTATAAATACTTATTTTCCAAATCTTTTAACACTTTTACGTTCCTGACCTTCTTCTTCTTCACAAACCCATTTCAAACCTTCATACTTTCTTCTGAAATTTCTTTGCTTCCCTCATCAATGGCTCCCTGCAAAGCTCCTACTGACAAGAAAACCAAGAAGACCAAGAACACTACTGCTCTCCCTTATGCGCACGAGTTGCCTGGACCAGTGATTGTGAGCAATCAACAGTACATTCCAGAGCCTCCAAATGAAAGAGAGAAAGCAAGCATTTATCAATCCCAGGTACTCATTCCGGTCCTTATTTCTGGCACTTGCCATGCAATGTTGGGTCCACTCCCTGACCCCAATGCTGATGCTGATCGTTTAAAGGATTTTTTCCCTACGTATTCTTATTCAAAACCCATAGGTGCTGGAATAAAACCCAAACCTAGTGAAACGTCCTCAAAAAATCCTGAGAGCTCCTCAGCTTCTGAAGAAATAGATTTAGCATATTTGAACCAAGCTAGGATCTTTAGAAGTTGCCCTTTGACAAAAGATCCTTCAGACTATTTGGCCTGGCTGACTAAGGTCGAAAAAACTAAAGGGGATTTCTGGAAGCAAACTGGCATCTTCGACTTGATCCAACTGTCGAAGGTGGGCCCTAGTTATTGCCCAAACATGCTCCTGGCTTCCCTTTGCTTTTGGGATAGCACCTACAACAACTTCCATCTTCCTTGTGGAATGGTCACTCCAACCTTCTTCGACATAGCTGCCATAGTTGGCCTTAGCCCTATAGGAATAGACTTCGACCCTACTAATTTGGATGAAGATACTATAGGTTTCAACACCAAACATGCCTCCTATTCTTTGTTTATTGCTCGTTATCATGACAAAAAAACTACAGAAGTCTCTGATGTAGAGCACATAGCTTTTTTGACCATCTGGTTGTCGAAATTTGTCTTTTGCTCTCGTTCTCTTCAGGTTGCCAAAAAATACCTTACCATAGCCAACCAACTCCATGCTGGGAAAAAATTTTGTTTAAGCGAAATGGTTTTGGCGAACCTTTATGAATCCATCAGCGAGAGTGTAGAGTTTCTAAAAACTGGCAAAGAGAAGGGAAAACTAAGCTTGGCAGGGCCTTTTTGGCTTCTACAGTTATGGCTAAATGCCACCTTCGAGGCTTCTCTCCCTATCAAGAATAAAGTAAATGAGGAAGAAGTGAAGGATAGAAACGTCGAATGGCCTAGGTTGGTAAAACTAACTCCATCTGACGAAGGAATCAGCCTTCGACAAGCCTTCACCAGTTATGTAATGATGTTTGCCAAACGCTACAACTTCACTCCGTCCATGGCACCCTTTGCCAACAGAACTATTGGTCCCAAATGGTTTACCAAACAACTTCCTTTAGAGATGCAGAAAGAAGAAGATACATTTTTGGTTATCTGGGAATCATTCCTAACACCAAGACACCTTTTCTCCCATCACAACAAGAAAAACACAAAAATTTCCCTTATTGTTTATCAACCCAACCTAGTGGCTCGACAATTTGGGTTAATCCAAATAAAAACAAAACCCATCTATTCAAAGAAAGGTTTTATTATTTTTTACAATTCTTTTCATAATCTAGAGAAAAGCATAGAGTTATCAGAAAAATACTTTGATGAGACTCTGGAGATTCAACTGGTGGTCTTTCGACCATCTTTCCTCTGCACTCAAGAATTCGATGTTTAGTGGAAAGACTACTACCTCACTAGATTCTTCGACGTGACGGCCTTTACGACTCATCTGACGAATGCTTTCACTTTTGTGCAGGATCGAACAAAGAAAGGTACTGAAAGACATATTAAAGAAATCCAAAAGTTTCAGAAGTATTTTGAAACTATTTACAGGCCAAATGATCTTAGTCGAACCATAAGCGAAGCAACAGTGACTTTGAAACACAAATTTACAAAAAAATTGGAGAAGCTGGAGTTGCCTTCATATGTTCGTCCAGAAACACGTTATGATTTGGCATACAACTATTATCCACCAAAGTTTCCCCCTCTACCTTCTGCTGAATTTGGTGTGGCATTAAGCCCTCTATTCCCAGATTGGTTTATTTGTGGATCTCACATGAAACTGCTCCGTGAATCTTATAAAAAACCTGCTGAGCGTGTGGTTCCGACTAAGTATCATTTGGACAATTTCCCAGGGCACCTTCATATTGGAATAGAACACGTTCGCGTGGAATCTCCCATTCTTGAAGGTGTTTAAAGAAAACACAATTTTTCTTTACTTTATTCTAACTTCCTTCTTATGTTTTTCTTCTTTTGTATTCATTTCTTTATTTTTCTTTCTTTCTTTCAGCTGTCAAGATTACTGCTAAAAAGGCTTCTGTCGGAAGTAGTTCTGGAAAGGTGGTCGAACAACCAACCTCTACAGTCGAAAAGGTTTCATCAGAAAATATCAACTTTCTTCCATGTAATAAATTCTGTTTAACTCGAACTGAAACAATGTTCTCCTGTGTTTTTAGGTGAATCAAAACCCACCACCCCCCAAGAAAAGAAAACAAGAGGAGGAGGTAAAGGTAATCGATGAAGAATCTGGGGATGAATCTCCAGACCAACAACCTCTCAAGAAAAAGAAGGTCCTGAAGATTAAGACAGTTGCCTCCCAAAGGTCCATTGTCAGATCGACCAAGAAAACTCCCCCCACCAGTCCAACTACAAAAGTTCTTATCAAAGATGCAGAGAGTGGGAATTCTAGCTTTAATACTGAGATCCCTCAGGTAAACCCTTATTTCGACTGATGATATTCACTTTTACTTGCATTTTCTTTTCCTTGACTTTTTGCTTGTTCTCAGATCCAAGTTGATGTCGAAGGATACCCCATAGCAAAAAAAATGCCAACATTTACAGGTGGTCCTACCTTCAAAGCAGCTAGTTCAATGCCTACCTCTTCCAAAGCTTCGACAAAGAAATCAACAAAGGAAAAAGAGCAGGACACAATTGATCTTGACTCTGAAAAGACTTTGGCTGAGAGACTCCAAGAGGGAATCAACCCTGATGCTGGTAGCTATGAAAGGCAAACCAATGATAAATTTAACACTGACATGGAAGAGAATTCTGATAATACTTCTCCTGTTCATCCAGCATTAAATACTGAAAAGGATGGTGATGTTGACATGGATGCTGGGGTCGGAGATGACAATGAAAAAGAAACTGCTGAGGAAGAGAAGAACATGTCGAAGCCGCCAGATGCTGAGCCAAATTCTGGGCAAAGTATTCAATCAAATCCTGCCCAAACCAAAGAAAAATCTCCATCAACTGGTTCGACTAGTTTCTCTCGCGAGGAACTTGAGAGCCTCAAAGTCAAGAAACCTTTGGAGTATCTAAGGGCTATGCTCAGCGCTCGACACAACTTCCAAGACTCATCCTTCAGTAGTTCGACTACTTCTGGGGCCACTTCTGAGGTTAAATCACTTGAAGCCATCATGACTGAAATCAAAACCAAAATACTTGGTGTGGATTTATTCAAGGTTTTAGGCGAAAATCCTACTGCCCAGTTCGACCTGAAGAAAATCCTTAAACAAGTAAATGTTTTGGAAGCCTCTGCTGAGGACAGCCGTCTGGTGATGGATCTAGCCCAGATAATTGACCTGGTGAGCGCGGACCTGCACCGCCAAAAAGAATTCTCCCAACAAATCTCTAACAAGTCTGAAACTCAAATTGCAGAGTGGGATGCTGTGGCTGCTTCGGCTGACAAAGTTTCTGAGCTGGAGAAACTTTCTGAGGTTTATTCGAAAGGTGTTGCTGACTGTGACATCAACATCAAAAATTGGGAGAAGCAGATAGCAGATCTTCAAGAAAAAATCTCCCAAGAAAAACAACGCAAAGCAAGCCTTCAGCCACCCAAGCAAAATGAGATTGACGAAGAGCTTAAAGTGGGATTGCATCATGCAGCTAGAGCTCAGCAGTTGATTCAGGAGATCGACAGCCTTTCTCATAACAAAAACCTTTGCGAATGTCGACTCCAAGTCCAGAAGAGGAAATTTGAAGAACTTAAGGAATTTTTTCTCAAAGATTAACTTGTAATAGAAATAGGTTTATTATTTTTTATTGCTGGCAACCTTTAAGGCTTTTCTTTTGTAAAGACATTGACGCCATTTGTTTGGCGAAATGTATCAATTTATTCTACAAAATCATTCTATTTCTATTTTAACTTCTTGCAATGTTGGCTTATATTTTTTCAAATACTTGCCATTTATCTTCAGTATTCTTTTACCTTTATCTATCTCTTCGACCTCATATGCGCCATTTGAAAAAACTTTTAAAATTTGGAAAGGTCCTTCCCACTTAGGAGACCATTTTCCCATTAATCTATCTTTTCGATCCATAGGAAGAATTACTTTCCAAACAAGATCCCCCACTGAAAGGGTCTTAAATTTCACTTTCTTATTGTAAAACTTTTCGACTCTTTCTTTTTGTCGCTTTATCAGATCTAACGCACGCAATCTCTCTTCATCCAAATCAACTAGTTCATCCATCATCATGCTCCAATACGTTTCTGATGGAATTTCATGATGCCTTTGAACTCGTATTGACTGTAAATAAATTTCGACTGGTAGCACTGCATCATGTCCATAAGTCAATTTGAATGGAGTAGAATTTGTCGCTTCTTTAGGAGACGTTCGACAAGCCCATAAAATTTGATCCAAAGTCTTATGCCAGTTTCTAGGTTTTCTACCCACGTGCTTTTTGATCAAATTTATCACAACCTTATTTGCTGCTTCGACTTGTCCATTTGCCTGGGCATAATAAGGTGTCGAAGTTAAGAGTTTAAAACCTGTGTCTTTTACAAACATTTGCATGTTTTTCCCAGTAAACACAGATCCCTGATCAGTAGTTATTGTTTCTGGTATCCCAAATCTGTAAATTATATGTTTCTGGATAAACTCTATAACTGTCTCTTGATCCACATTTACCAGTGGTATAGCTTCAATCCACTTAGTGAAATAATCTATTCCAACTAAAATGTACTTCTGCCCTTTTGAAGAAACTGGTCGAATTTCACTAATTAAATCCAAAGCCCAACCTCTGAATGGCCAAGGTTTTATAATTGAATGCAACTCACTTGCAGGGACATGTGGTATACCTGCATGCACTTGGCATTCCTGACAACCTTTTGCAAATTTGACCCAATCTTTCAACATTGTTGGCCAGTACATTCCTTGTCGAAATAATAACCATTTCATTTTGTGGCCTGCTTGGTGTGCGCCACATGCACCACTGTGCACGTTCGACAAAGCTATGTAAGCTTCATCTTCGCCCAAACATTTCAGCAAGACTCCTTCTGCGGTCTTTTTAAATAATTCATTTCCAAAAAGTACATAACTTAAAGCTCTGTACTTTACTTTTCTTTCGACTTTCTGATTTGGGTCCTGTAGATAATCCTTGATAGGTTTTCTCCAATCTTCAATTTCTGAATTATTTACATTGAAAATTTCAAAATTTTCCTCATCCCCATAACCTAATTTTATCATCTCCAAATCTGAAGGAGCCAATTTGGTGGATATGACTCTTCCCCTTACTTCAATAGCTTTCTCCAAGTTTTCTTTCGACACTTTGTAGCCTGACGCAAGTTGAGCCAGATCATTTGCTTCTTGATTCTCCAATCTAGGAATGTGTCTAATGGCCACATTGTCGAATTTTTTGAGAGGTCTGTTAGCTATTACGAAGTACATAATCAGATTCTCTTTGACACATTTATATTCTCTTGTCAATTGTTTTATCACCAACTCAGAGTCACCCATTATTTCGACTCTTGTTGCCCCCAATTCCAACAATATTTTAAGTCCGGCAATCAAAGCTTCATATTCTGCTTCATTATTTGAACATAAGCCTTCGACTTTGTACTTGAATTTTGTTGGAATTTTGTCAGGAGAAATAATTAGTATTCCAACACCAGTTCCATTCTTATGACTGGAACCGTCGAAATATAACTTCCATGGCTCTAATTCGACATATTCTACTTCATTTTCATTTATTGAGTGGTCAGCTATGAAATCAGCAACCACTTGTCCCTTAACAGCCTTTAAAGGCAAATATTTTAAGGAATATTCTGTCAATACCAAAGCCCATTTCCCAATTCGACTATGTAAAATGGATTTAGATAACATATACTTTATTACGTCGAAATGAGAAGAAACATATACATCAACAGGTTTTATATAGTGCTTTAACTTTGTACAAGAGAAATATACACACAAACATAATTTTTCTATCACACTATATCTAGTTTCAACATCATTTAGGACTCTGCTGAGATAATAGATGGCCCTTTCGACGCCATTTTCATCTTCTTGACACAACATGCTTCCCAAAGTTTTGTCTGATGCTGAAATGTACAACCTCATACTTCTTTTTCTACAAGGAGACATCAAAACTGGAGGACTAGCCAGATACTCTTTGATCTTGTCGAAGGCATCTTGTTGTTCTTGCCCCCATGTGAAATCTTCCTTCTTTAGTCGAAGTAGAGGTGAAAAGGCTTGTGTCTTCCCACTAAGGTTGGAAATGAACCTTCTGAGAAAGTGGATTTTCCCTAATAGAGACTGCAATCCCTTCTTTGTCGATGGCGCTTTCGCTTCCATTATGGCTTTGGCTTTGTTTTCATTTATTTTGATCCCTTTCTTGTGGACCACAAAACCTAAGAAATCACCCGCCTGCACACCAAAAGCACATTTAAGGGGATTCATTTTTAAACCAAACTTTCTCATCCTTTCAAAGGACTGTCGAAGATGGTCTATATGACTTGTTCCTGAAACGGACTTAACCACAATATCATTAATGTATATTTGCATAAAAGTGTCAATAAAGTCGTGAAAAATTGAATTCATGGCTCTTTGATAAGTCGCTCCAGCATTTTTTAAACCAAAGGGCATTACTACCCATTCATAGGTTCCTATTGCTCCAGGGCAACGAAAAGCTGTTTTAGGAACGTCTTCTTCAGCAATAAAAATTTGATTATAGCCAGAGTATCCATCAAGAATACTCAAATACTCATGGTCTGCTGCAGAATCTATGAGCATTTCTGCCACTAGCATAGGATATTCATCCTTAGGGGTAGCTGAATTTAAATCTCTAAAATCAATGCATACCCTCAGCTTGCCATTTTTCTTAATTACAGGAACTATGTTTGCAATCCATTCGACATACCTGGTGGTGCAGATGAACCTGCATTTTAGAAGTCTTTCGACCTCTTCTTTTATTTTCGATAAGATTTCTGGTACGAAGCGTCTGGGAGTCTGCTTTACTGGCTTCTTTTCCTCCATTATTGGCAGCTTCAATTCGACCAAACTCCTGTCTAATCCTGGCATATCGTCGTAACCCCATGCAAAACAGTCTTTGTACTCATTTAGCAATTGGACTATTTCGACTTTGAACTGAGGATCCATCTTGGCGCTGATGTAAGTTGGCCTTCTTTCTGCCCCCAGTCCTAAATTGATTTCTTCTAATGGATCATGTGCCACCATCTTCATGTGCCACCATCTTCATGTTAGTAGATGGCGTCAAGCTTCTGATTCTGCCATTCACCAGTCTGATTGTTGTCATAACCTTTTTCAATATCCCTTTGGGGACATTGCTCTTCAAAATCTTCTTTGTTGGCTTCGACAGCCATGTATTTTACTTCGGCCTCTAGGGCCGCTTTGAGTTTATTTTCGGCTATATAAGCCGTAATTCTTTCGATCGCTGAGGCTTCACTCATCATAATCATCAAATTCACTTCCCCAACCGGTTGGCTCAGTATGAGAAGTTCCCCATACGTGACTTGGTTCGCCAATTACTTCTTTGTCCCATTGAAAACCATGTGTTGGGTGAAGGTACATGGAACAATAGGCGTTGTCAGTTGTCTTCAAGTCGAATTCTGCTGGGTTGCAGGGGGGTATGTGAGCCAAATTCTTGTCGAAACTTCGACTATTCACATTGTTTACTTCAGTCATAAAATAGCTTTGATCTGCTTCAATATTCTCAACAATCCCATCTGGCCTCCAGATGGCTATTCGTTGGTGCATGGATGATGGTACAGCTCCTATCCCATGAATACACTCTCTTCCAAGCAGCAAGTTATAATTCGCCCTTGAAGCTATCACTATAAACATTGTTGGTCTTGTTATGGTTCCAACAGTTAGGTTCACCTGGATCACTCCCATGGTACTTCCTGCTTTTCCCTCATAATTTGACAACACCATGTTGTGGGGCTTTGTGTCTGAGTCATCCTTTCCAATCTTTTTTATCATGAAATGGGGCATTAAATTCACAGCAGCTCCACCATCTACTAATATCTTGTTGACACCAACGTTCTCCACTTTTCCTTTTATGAACAAAGGCTTCAAGTGTGCCTTCATTGCATCATCTGGTCTCTCAAAGAAAGCGTTCTGCTCTTCGACACAGCCATTGTTCATTATATAATAACACACAGGCCTGAGCCCCATGCTGTCGTCTTCAACATCATCTTCTTCGTCTTCGATCTCCATCACTCTATCATAGTCTCTAGGCAGCACTGAAACCACATTGCATGTGACATCGAAAGATGCTTCTGAGTCTGACCTAAAATCATCAGTCACTTCATCGTCTTCTGGCACCTTGTTGTTAGGCTTCGACATCTCCACCATGTTGCTTGGTTTGTCCTTTTGAGAGGGCTCGTTTTTGGGAACAGACTCTTCTTTGTTCATTATCTGCATGGTCTTACTTGACTCAGATTTATTTTCATCAACAGTGCTTTCTTTGATTTTGTTCTTTTCTGCAGCCCCCTTTTCTGCTCTTTTCTGTCTTTGGAACCTTCTCCACTAAGACCTTGACATGGGATTCTTTCCTTTATAGTTCTCTGATGGGTATGGTCTTGGTTTCTGTTTTTCGACCTCCCTTTTTCCTTCCATGGAGGAACCTCTCTGTATTTCAAAATTCTTCCATCTTTTCTGCCCTTGAGCATCTCTGATTGGTTGGACCCACTTATCATCCTCAGCTTTGACAGATGGCTTGTAAGTTCTATGACGTCCTTCGCCAAACCTTTGGTTGTGATGCTCACTCCTCCTTGGATCGAACCTTCCATTTCTGGCACCTGGGATTGCCCCCCAGTTTCCTCTTCTTTTGGCTTTCTCCACCCCCTCTAGATTGCTTGCTGCTTTCTTGTCGAACACTGCACTACAACGTGGGCACAACATGACTTCAGCCTTCTTACTCTGGCACCTTTGGATGAATTCGACTAAGTTCTCCTCCTCCTTAGGGTAAGCCAACTTCTGATACTCTTCTCGACAACGTTCTTCGTCAGTTTCTGTTTGTTTCTTCTGAGAAATTTCCACCATGTTGATATCCACATTCTGGTCATCAGTGATACTTAATTTATTCATTCTTTCAATAAGTCTTGCCTCCTCTTCAGCATTCCATTTCGCCTGGTCGAAGCTTCCCTCTGAGGGTAGGTCCCTAGAGATGATTTTGCAGCATTGCTCGACTGAGTTTCCTTTAGGGTCTTCCATTGTTCTACGCAAAATCCCATAAGGAGCGGGCTTCACAAGGCCTTCAGCAGCCTCTGCCTTGATTCTGGTAATGTTCTTATTGACTGGTTCCATAGTGTTGATCTTGTCAGCAACTCTCATTGTCTCCATTTTGTCATGATTAAGGCCTTCAGTAGCCTCCTCTTTGATGATAGGGGCATTATCATTTGCTCCTTCATCAGTATCTTCAAAGAAATCTCCCCATCCAGTTGGCTGGATCTTGTTGATGTCAATACGAGAACTTGGGGGTGCAGAGTATTTCACGAGATAGTCGAATTTTCCACTGGGCTCCCCTAAAGTATCCCAAATTACTCCATCTTCAGCAATTTTGTTGTTATTCTCTTTGTCGAAACCTTCAGTAATTCCAACTGCGTTCTGGTTGTGGAAACCTTCAGTAGTTTCCTCCTTCTTCTGACTGTCGAAGACTTCAGTATCTCCAACTTTGTTCTTACTGTCGAAACCTTCAGTAGTCTCAGCTTTGTTGATATAGTCATTCAAATTTCCTACATCAAGATTTTCAGTAATCTTGATCAACACTGGCTGGTCTACAAAGTCCTTGGATACTTTTTCCACCTCAGGCTTGTCTAGGAGATCATCAGCAACCTCCACCATGTTGATTGCCATAGTGTGCCAATCGATTGGGATTTCATTGTTCAGTTTCCTTGGTGTATTTTGGGCCTTGTGCTGGATTTTATTGATTTTTTGCACCCCTATTCAACCTTATTGCACCTCCTTTCTATAAAACACTTAGAACCTCATGTTTTTAGTTAGTGGAAATATATCATTGAGATGAGCAAAATTAAAACCACTATTTTAAAGGATTAATTGGAGTTTTTAGATCATTTCAACCTTAAAATAGTGTACTGCTTTTCATATCAAAATGACTTAATAAATAATTCCCCTAAAGGAGAACACCAGACATATTATGGTGTATCCTTTTCTACGCGTTTTTAAATGTGAGAGTTGGTATAAACAACGAGATGGATAAGTCCATAACAAATGCATCCACTCGACTAATCACCAAGGATTATAAACTTTGAGATATTCTCAAAACACTTGCTTTGATCACTATGATTGATATTTGCCATCAGCGTACATTATTGGATTAGAGACTTCATATATATTGTATACTTGGAAGTATACTTTTTGCTTTATACAACTCTAATAATAATCGCTAAATCTTTGAGCTGCAAAACATATATGCAAAACACTAAAATTTCACCTTTGGTACCCAAATTTTCTTGGGTCCAGATGCATTAGTTCCAGAAGTTTCCTTTAGATCTTTTCAATTTGTCAAAAAAAGGTTGTAAATGGCCAACTCGTTTGCAGTGTGTGCACTTATAAATTGGACGATTCTTTTTCTTATGATTTATAACTTTACTAGGTATTATATCCTTTTTGAATCCTAGTGTTCGCTGTTGATTTTGGAGAACAACCTCTGGTTTACCAATCTCTTATAAAACTGGGTTACTTGCAGGACCAACCACACAAATCCTGGGATACATGTGCAAATTTATCTAACTCTTAGGATAATGGTGTTTTGATGGTTTTTTTTGTTATATCTTTTATGTATGAATGGTTTGGTTAAAGAACTAAATAACAACTTCTGGCGAAAAGACAAATTAAATGAAATTAAAACTTGCATAAAGTAAATGACAAAGGATAAATGACTGGGAAAAGTAAAGGCAATTATAAAAGACTTTGAATTTCTATAAACTTAAAAAGATGGTGTTTCACACGTACATTTCCAGATAATAAACTCTTTGTCTCTCGCATGGGTACTTTGAGTATTTACAGGAATTTAGTACAAGTTTTCACACACTAAAATTCTACAACAACTATCCTATTTATATACAAATACAATAACTGCCTAATAACGGAAAAATTCTAAATCTTTGACACTTGGCCTTCTGCATGTCTTCTTTTCTTCTAAAGCTTCCACGCGTCTTCTGCCAAACGTTATAACTCTTGAATTTGAATTTTCCCTTTGTGTCGAAACGTTGCGCCTCTTCACCTTGTCGAATTGTCGAAAAGTAATAAATGTTCCTCAAACCTTGTCTGATGAAAACTTCCTTATGTTTCTGTCGAAATGTCGAAACTCTGTTCTTGTCGAAGTGTCGAAAACTTCTTCTGAATACCTTCATTTTCTTTCTTCTTCATCTGTAGTCATTTTCTTTAGTTAAAGAACACCATTTTACCTACCAAGACATGGTGTCGAAAATATATGTCTACACCTAGTCCGTTATTTTTTAAGGAAGATCTTTGACTTGATAGGATCAAGTCAAGTTTTTATTTCCCTTGGGTAAACTTACCTAGTGTTTCATGCAAATTATTGACTTCCTTTTTCAGGGAGACACAAGTCTCACAAGTTTCTCTTAAATTTCTAATTTTAGTTATTTATATATTAAATGATTTATTTATTTCTTCAAGAGATATTAACTACTCCTTAAGAACTAAGTTGCATTTTCTAAGTTTATCATTTTCTTTAACCAACTTAGTACTCATTCTAAACAATTGTTTGTAAGGTGGTTTAATTACCTTAACATTATCTTCCTTGTAGTATGCCATTAAGAAAACTTCATCTTCTTTGTTGGGATAAGATTCTTTTATGTTTCTCTCAGAGGTTGATGTTTCTCCTCAATTTCTTCTTTCGAAGATTCCACTTAAAGACACTTCTTCTTTGTAGTTTCTTAAACACAAGGTTCCTTAATTTAATTTTGAATCTTCCAAAAATCGTTCAACTACTGAGTATGTTTTCTCGAAGGAGTTTGATGAAGCTGGTGATTCTTCGGTTTTTGGCTCTTTAGCTTTGACTATTTGAAATAGTTTGTTAAATTTCTCTATGATTTCCTTCTTTCTTGATTTTTCCTAAAATTCATGGAGGCTCCCATATTTTGATTTAAGGATTGGGTTAAATTTTCAATTCTTAAATCTTAGATATTGGTTAGTAACAAACGTTCTAATACAAATTCTAATATCTCTAAATTTTGAAAAAAATTTGAAGGTAACATCTTCATCATCTTTGCCTTGTGTATTTATCCCATCTTGCTTAATACTTAGAGAAACTCCATATATCATATCAAGAGTATCTTCTAGAGACATTACTATATAACTTTTGGTTTTTAAATCTATTTCAAACTTTCTATTCTCTTCTTCGGTCCAAAGGGAATCACATTTATTCACTACTTCCTAATTTACTTATTAAGTAGGAATAAATGAACCATTGATTATAGTTTCCCACGAGTCATGATTAATACTTTGAATAAATATTTGGCAAAAAGGCACTTTTAGTCCTTTAAGTTATTTAATGTTACCACTTAGATCCTTTAAGTTTTTTTTTGTAACGTTTAGGTCCTTTAACTTTAAAAAGGTTTGCAAAGTTAACCTTTTTTGGAAATTCCATTAGAAAAAGTATATGTGGCTTTGACGGTGCTGAGTTGGCAGTTAAGTGAGATGACAAGGCGTTGTGGTTAGTATTCACAGTTGTGTCTTCTCTTCTCCAACCCTAATTCTCTTCTCCAACCGTAATTCTCGTCTTCTCTTCTCCAACCCTAATTCTCGTCTTCTCTTCTCCATCCAATCGGTTGACGGTGAAATTTCTGAACTTCTCTACAGAACGCAATTACATTGAAGGTGGAGAAAGCATTGTATCAGGTTCGTACACTTCTTCGCCATTGTTGTTTCGATTTTTAAAATAGTAATGTCTGTAAGTAGATAAAAAAATAGGTTACTTATGGTTTAGGTGATTTAAATAGGAACAACATGGTTATGGATGAATTTTTTGTTGACTTTCATCATGGAGGGTATTTTGAAGGTGACAAATATATTGAGGGTGAAGTCTCAAACTAGAAATGTGATGGTGACAGGTGGAGTTACTTTGAAATATTGGGGGTTGTTAAAGAGATGAAGTATCGAGGAGTGCAAGAGATGTGGTATGACTTTGCTGGAACCCTGAAGGCGTTGGAAGATGATTTTGGGGCAATAGAAACTTTGAATTGGTCAAAGACAATTGGAAAGGTTGACATATTTATAGTCCACCCAGTTGAAGAACCCGATGAAATAATGGCTTTACCCACATCCCAAACTAATTGTGAGGCCCAAAATGAGGAAGAAATTGTTAATGATGTTGGGGACCATGTGGAGGGAACACATGTGAATGATGGTGGGGACCATGTGGAGGAAGACAATATGGAGGGAACACATGTGAATGATGGTGGGGACCATGTGGAGGAAGAGAATATGGAGGGAACACATGTGAATGATGGTGGGGATCATGTGGAGGAAGAGAATGTGGAGGGAGCTAATGTGAATGATGGTGGGGAACATGTGGAGGAAGAGAATGTGGAGGGAGCTAATGTGAATGATGGTGGGGAAAATGTGGAGGAAGAGAATGTGGAGGGAGCACATGTGAATGATGGTGGGGACCACTGTGAAAAAGAAAATGTTGAGGATGTTTGGGACTGTTAGTTCTTGTATTGGCTGGAATTTTGGTAAAACAAAGTTGAACAATGTTGATGTCATATGTCTGATGTCATAACATTGGTTCCTAACATTAGATGTTGCTGGTTTGAAGTTTTATTTGCTGATGTTAAACTTGATGTCTTGACATCAGTTTATCAGAACATCAGAACATCAGGTTATGATGTTTTAGGGTTGCGCGTGTTAGTGTGTTTTGGGGAGATCTGTTAGAGAGATTGGATGCGAATTTCTTGGAGAAGATATTTTCAATCAGATAATTTTGCAGATCATGGAGCAGATCATGTAACTAACATTAGGGCTGATTTGAAGAGATTTAAAAAGATTTGAAGATCAAATCTGTTTTAATTTCTGGTTTTAAAACAAATCAAATCAGAGATTTTGAAGGAGATCCAAGCCCAAGTCAGAATTCTATAAAAGCAGCCTCAACCCTTGTTGGTGAAGAACGAAGAAAGAGAGCTAAAGACTGAGTGTCATTTGTGTCTTCGTGTGTGTTTTGTAAACCATTTGTGTGTGAATTGGTGTTACTATTTATGAGTTGTTAATTGTTCTTGATCAAAGCTATTAAGCAGAATCAAGTAGTGTGTTTAATTTGAAATCATTGGATTGTATCACTGTGGTGATTTAAGGAGTGAGTGGTTTCTCATACCTAAGTGGTTTCTTAGGTAGAAGTGTCATTGGGTAGTGATTAAGATTAGTAGATGTCAACTGGCATTGTTGAGTCTGTAATTTAATACTACTGATAGTGAATTTCCTCCCTGGCTTGGTAGCCCCCAGATGTAGGTAGTTAGACCGAACTGGGTGAACAATTCATTGTGTTATTTTCTGTTGTTTTTACCTTGTTCATATAGCAGATTGTGTTGTTGTGACATCACACATCTGATACCAGAATTTCAATTGGTATCAGAGCAGGCATCCTGCTCTGCATCTGGGTGAGATCTAGGGCTGATACTTTCTGGTGCAATGGACAAGGAGACTGGTGGATTTGTGAATAGACCCCCTATTCTAGATGGCTCTAATTATGACTATTGGAAACAACAGATGGTTACCTTCTTGAAGTCATTAGACAGCAGGGCTTGGAAGGCTGTTTTAAAAGAATGGAAAGCATCTGTTATTGTTGAAAAGGATGGTATAACTAAGCTAAAACCTGAGGAAGATTGGAGAAAGGAAGAAGATAAGCTTGCACTTGGAAATTCAAAAGCCTTGAATGCCATCTTTAATGGTATTGACAAGAACATCTTTAGGCTGGTAAACACTTGTGAAGTAGCTAAGGAAGCTTAGGATGTCAAGACTTCAACTGCTGACCACAAAGTTTGAAAATCTGAAGATGAAGGAGGATGAAACCATTCATGATTTTCACATGAATATTCTAGAGTTGTCCAATGCTTCTAGTGCTTTAGGAGAAAGAATGACTGAAGAGAAGCTGGTAAGGAAGATTCTCAGATCCCTTCCCAAGAGATATAAAATGAAGGTGACTGCCATTGAAGAAGCTCAAGACATCAGTAAGATGAGGGTTGATGAGTTGATTGGTTCTCTTCAAACCTTTGAGTTGGGATTGAATGAGGAGCCTGAAAAGAAGACCAAAAGCTTAGCCTTGGTGTCCAATACTGAAGATGATAAGAAGGAGTGTAATTTTGAAACTCAGGAGGAACTGTCAAATGTTGTTGTGATGCTTGGGAGACAGTTTAATAAGGTGTTAAAGAGAATGGATAGAAACTATAGACCTAATGTTAAGAACATCACATCTGACAACAACAGGTCTAGTGATCAAGTGAAGAAAACAAGAGATAAAGAAAAGTCCAATCATGACAAAGGAGTTCAATGCTATGAGTGTGAAGGTTATGGTCATGTCAAGAAAGAATGCCCTACATACCTCAAAAAGCAGAAAAAGGGGTTATATGTTTCCTGGTCTGATACAGATAGTGAAAGTGAATAAGAGAATGCTAAGCATGTTAAGGCATTGACTGGACTATGTGCCTCTGATGGAGAGTCTAGTGATGGTGAATTGACCTTTGAAGAGCTGGCATCCTCTTATCAAGAGCTGTGTCTGAAAAGTGAAGAGGTCCTTCAAGAAGGGGAGAAGCAGAAGAAGATTATTGTACAACTTGAGACTGAGAAAGCTGAACTTAAAAATGAAGTTTTGTTGTTAAAATCCCAGCTTGATCAAATGTCAAAATCCATCAGAATGTTAAATAGTGGAACTGACACTCTGGATAAAATACTTGAAGCTGGAAAAGGTGCAAGTGATAAGACTGGTCTAGGATATGAGGGTGAGAAGAAGATATCTGCAGAGGCTAGTTCTTCTGGGGTTAAACAAAACATTCCTCATCAACATGAAAAAGGACATGGTTCTGGAATTAAGAAGGTTGTCCCTCACCTTGGGCCACAAAATAATGGAAAGGGCTATGGTCATGTTCCTAAGAAGATTTTGTCTCAACCTCAAGGAAAGCCTCAGTTTTCTGGAGCTAGACAGTATATGCCTCCCCAATACCATAGGAGTATGCAGGCTTATAATCTCAAACATAACATGTTCCATCCGATGTCTCAACATCAAGGGAAAATGTATGGGTTTGGACCTAATAATGATGTGCCTCATGGTTATGGCAGAAGAAGGCCACATCATCATGGTAAAAGATAACCTAAGCATTATAAAAGACAGCCTAATTATGGGAGAAGACAGCATCAATATTTTGACAGATGGCAGCCCTAACATTATGACAGAAATCATCATCTAGGTGGGAGACATTTCAATCACTTCAGAGAAGAGATTCAAAGAGTAAGATGTTACTATTGTGGAAGATTTAGCCATATACAATCTTCTTGCTTTAAACTGCATGGTTATCCCAAGCCTGTTCCTTAACCTAGACAGAAGCAGGACATGCCTCAGACTGTTAAACAATGGGTTCCTAAAGTTGCTCTCACATGTCTATTAGCTCACTCATCTGTTATAACCCCAGCTATGGATGGTTGGTATTTTGACAGTGGTTGCTCAATGCATACGACTAGGTTCAAGAATCAGTTGGTGGATATCAGGACTTACTCCACAAAGGATGTAACTTTTGGTAATGGAGAAAAAGGGGAAGTTAAAGGAATTGGGAAATTGAATTGTGAGGCTGGACCTAATCTTGAAAGTGTACTTCTGGTCAAAGGATTGACTGCTAATTTGATTAGCATCACTCAGTTATATGATGAAGGATTCAAGGTTAGCTATACTAAAGATGAATGTTTAGTGACTAATGAGAATAGTGAAGTTGTTATGAGGGGAGTTAGATCCATAGATAACTGTTATTTATGGGTTCATCAAGAGTCCAGCTTATCATGTAATGTCAAAGATGATGTTATGACATCTGAATGTGACATTAGAAGGATCACAAAACAACCTAGGGTTATGCAACTATTCAAAGGAAATATTGAAGAAACCAAGGTAGTAGAGGTTGATCATTCAGGTATTAAGGGTAATAACGATTTCCCTAAAGATATGTGTGCTGAAATTTGTGAAGTGTTAAGTAGAAATTTGGGCATGTGGAAAAGGATTCAAAGGTTAGTGAATTATGGTGTGCATTTATTAAATTTCAAAAATTTAAAAGGAAATTTGTTTTGGTGGGGAAAATACATTTATTGGCCTTTAAGTGACGAAAAAAAGCAGTTCCCTTACCTTAGGCTATCATTCCCTATTCTTACTCTCACACACTACTTCACTCTCCACACTCTAAGTCCGTTCATCTTCCCCCCTAAGAACAGAAATTACAAAACACCTTTGGTCATCAGTTGTTACACAGGAACGATGTCTAAACAAGTGTCATCTCTATCCAAGAAGGTTGCGTCCAAAAGTTCCACTCATGCAAATTCTAGGGTTTCGACAGAAGAGGTATCTGTAGGTGAAGCTATGGACATTGCTCCTATCTCTATGATTCCAGCCTCAGAAAAGACAAGACCTGAGAAGTTTCAACCTAAGAGGGCTTCAAAAGGTAATACTTCTAATCAATCTTCGGGTAAGAAATTTGATGATAGCGAGAGTTGAGCGTTTGTCACTAGTGTATTGTTTGGAGACAAACCTACTCCTAGGACTACCGCCCCTCTTCCTCAAGCTGTTGAAGAAAGGGTAGATGTGGATAAAAGTATTGATCAGATTGTCACAAAAATATTTGAGAAAGGGATTTCTGTGAAAGGAATATCCAGACCTCTGAGTCAAATGTCTGCTGATCAATCTGTTAGAGAAAAGGATGATATTGAAACTTCTGAAACAAATCTTCACAGATTAGTTGTTTCAGTCATTGAAGATGTTGAGATTGATGATGAAGTTGAAGCTGAAGCTGAAAGAGAAAGGGATACTCATGTTGAAGATGAGGTTGATGTTGAACATGATGTTGGAACATCACATGCTAGGGATGTTACTCCTAGTCCCAGAGGGAAGAAGAATGCTGATGTGGTGGATGTTGTTGACTTATCTGATAATGAAGTAATTGGTAATGTTGTTCCTGGGATTGCCAATAGATTGAAGACTAGAAAAGGAAAGACTGTGGAATCTTCTCCTAAGATGACAGCTGAAGGCAAGAAGAAAAAGACATATGTTGTTGGTCCAACTAAATCTTGGAGCAAGGTTGATGTGACTTCCAAAAAGAGAAAGATTAGAGAAGAATATGAATCTGAGTATGATGTTGAGGAAGATGTTCAAGACATCACCTGTAAGACCCGTATATTTTAGTCTGTATGATATTATGATGTTTTATCATTTTAATCTGTTTTTCTACTAAATTTGGAGTAGCGAGCAAATTATACTCGATATTTCTAGGGTGTTCAGTTGTGGTCTGGATTGATCCACGTGGTTTCTTTTTTATTCAATCAGACTTTTTCTATTGGCACGGTAGTTATATTGGATTCCGAATGTTTGTAGGTTTTCGAAATTTCAAAAATGTGTTTCGGCCGATTTTTGGGGAAAACGGGCAAATTATACCCGTCGTTTAAATTTTCACGGACTCCGATTGTCGTCAAAATTTAAATTGGAGTTTTATATATCGCCGATATTGAGAATTTAATCTCAATATATCTTTCTGAGTTAAGGAACAAAAATTTATTCGGAATAAAATTTATTCGAAAATTTTGGGTGGTTTTAATTAAAATGCGACGGTGAAATTTTTTGGTTTTCATAAAAAGTTGTTCGTGAGCGAGTTACGACTCGTCTGAGTCAGAACATTTTTTTTAAGTGTGAGACATTAAATATCTAGATATTTTTGGGTTATATTATTATTATATGTTTTTAAGATAAGATCTTTTAGATATTTTGTTGGGATATTATTATTATATCCATTAGATATTTTGTCGAGATATTATTATTATATCCATTAGATATTTTTTGGCGGGTATATTATTATTATTTTATTCTTGACTTTTATTTTATAATATATCTTTTTTATCGATGTTTTCGTTGGATCTCGTTTTGAGAGCGTTTAGGAGATATTTAGGCGAAAGGGTAAAACGGTAATCTTGCGGATTAGATATTTTAGGAAAGGATATGATGGGGATTAAGTGGAAAGTTTAGATTATATATATATATAAAGAGAGATTAGAGAGAAAGAAAGTAAAAGGAAAGAAAAGAAGAGGAAAGAAAGGAGAAGAGAGGAGAAAGAGAGAAAAGAGGGAAAAATGGGGAAAACATCTGAATCGGAGCCGGATCTTCGATTAAATCGGGTAAGTTTACTAAACTCGATTATCCTACGATAGTATATGTATATGTAGGTGTTTGTTTGGTTGGTTTTGGTTAGAAAATGTTAGGTTTTACATAGTTGAGCAAAATTGGTAAAATCGATAGAAATCGATGTTTTCACGGATGAAATTTGAAATAAATTGCGTAGTTTAGTCGAGGAATGTTAGGCCGTGATTATTGAAACTTGTAAGATTGAATTCGGGTGATTTCGTAACTTCTGACATTTTTGAGAAATGAGGGTTTTAAGAATTGAATCGAAAACGGACGTCGTAGAAATCGTGTTTAATGATTCTAATTCACTGCTATATGTTACGTGAGTACGAGTATGTGGTTATTTCGAAGAAAATAATTGAATCGGTTGGATTTTCGGGTGGAAAGGCCAAAACCCGTAGGTTTTCAAGGCAAAAGGGGGGTTTTCGGCGAAAACTTCGAAAATTCATATCTTTTGATCCGTAAGTTGGTTTTGATCCCCGTTCGAAGCGTTGGAAAACTAACGGGATGTTCTTTCTATTAAAAATGGTTTGGAGGGCAAGAGATGATTTTAGTTTTTGTGGTTTTGAAAAAGTGTTGGGTTTTATCACGTAAAGTGTGTGCGATCGGTGTTTTACTGTGTGTTGTGCTTTTGTTATATAACGTGGAGCCAGTGAGCTGTTATATGGTGTACTGGGGGTGGCCTAATGGCGTGAATCCTAGATTTTTGGAATTCAAATTGTTGTTCAAAATAAATGAATTTAAATTGTGTGGGTTTTTCTATAGAGCGATTAGGTTAGTAATCGGGGAGTGAAAACCTAAAGCCGTAATTGTTTAGGTTAGCGATCAAGACCCAGCCTTATTGTAGATGTATCTGAGTTGGTTTTAACTTAAGTCCTTTGTGTATTTTATAAGGTTGGAAGTGTGAATCGGATACGAGATTTCATCGTGAGAGACGAATCGATCTTACGTAGCGTAAGTTGTTTGGGTTGGAAGCTTGCTCAGGTAAGGGCACTTTCTAACGATATTATATGTGATTGAATGCATGTGTGTCTGTATTCATGGTTGTGTGCCCTTTTGGGGATGTGTGATGATTGTGTGCCCAGTTGGGGATATGTGGTTATATATATGATTGTGTGCCCAGTTGGGGATGTGTGTTTATGCTATGATGCTAAACTTGTGATGTGCATTCATATGATTTGTGATAAATATATGATTTGCTGTTGATGTGTATGTCAAGGAGGACAACACGAGGTGTGTCTGAGCCACCTGTTGGTAATGAGAATTGTTCATATGATTTGTGATAAATATATGAATTGCGGTTGATGTGTATGTCGAGGAGGACAACACGAGGTGTGTCTGAGCCACCTGTTGGTACCGAGAATTATTCATATGATCTGTGATAGATATACGAACTGAATTGTGAATTGTGATTATACATATTGTGTTTATATAAACTGTTGCATTTGCATGTGTGGGTTCATGCATACCATAGTTGCGTGTAGGTAGTTGGCGCCGAATGGGCCAGGGTGTTGGGTTCTGAATCATCACCTAATCCTGAAGGGAATTCTACTGCACCAGGTGATGTGACTGAGCCGTCATCGATCCTTTGAGATCAAATTGAGTCAGGTGAATGCGAGGGAGGCAACACCGGGTGTCTGCAAGGGCAGCACTTTTGTGTCTGTGAGGCAGCACGGTTAGTGAGGACCCAAGGGGGTATCACGACTCTCTGCGGAGAGGTTAAATTCTAGGATTCATGCATGGTGAGGGTACCCGACGAATTGGGACCACCAAATTCATATAGGTCTGCATTTAGGTGTTTGTGCATTGCATTTGTGTGTTAAATTAAATGCTGTGATTGTTACCTATCCTATTGTCATCTCATTCATGTTGTTATGTATATCATGTTCTGCTGGCATGTGTGTACTCTTCCATATATGTTGTTTTTAGATTGTGACCGTCTACTATTATTATGATGTGGCTAACGACCACCCAGGTTTAGAAGTTGTGATAGTTAAGGTATCCAGGTGTCGTGAAGGCTTGTAAGATGCGATGTCTTGGGGCTAGTAATTCAAGATCAGCTTAGGGTCATGTTTTGAGGTTGTCCATGTTGTTGTTGTTGTTATTGTTAAAGTTGAGTGCTTATTTTTATGTGTATGGACAAATATTTATACTAGTGGGCATTACGTTGGTCCTATGTATGGAAAAGACTTAGAGCGAAAGCTCATTTTCTGATTAATCATTTTTATTATTTTTCCTGGAGAGATAGTTGTCAATATTATGTATGGCATTTCAAAAAAAAAAATATACACTCCCGCTGTTAAAAATCGGGGTGTTACATTGTGGTATCAGAGCTTTGGTCTAAGATTTTCATGGGGTTGTGAGTCGGGTGTCCTAAGCTGATCAAGTGTCGGGTTTAGTGGGAGTAAATGTTTGGAGTCCTATGTGTGATGTGGTTTGTGTCTTGAGTCCAGCATGATATGTTTAGGTAATCGGTTGTTTCTTAAATGAAGTTAAGGTCTACCATAGTACTCCAGTAAGAAGCATAGTTAAACCCCTTGAGCATTTGTCGATGTTGGTCGACATGTGTCTCTGTTTTCTTTAGAGGTAGTGAGATTGAATCGAGTAAGAACTATAAGGTTTTTCTGTAGTAATGCTATGGATGAGAGGTTTTGTTTGTTCTTATCACTCCGAGGTGTTGAGTAGGGATGAGTGGAAGTCAAGGTTTCAAAGGATTGTAAGTAAGGACTTGATTTGGAGGACCTTTTGAGAGAAAAATGATTGGATGTTCATTCCGGTGAGTTCCGAATGAGAGGAGATGCAGGTTATGGACTATGAAAAAGGTGATATTTCTTTGGAATCAAAGAGCAGTTATAGATGTCGTTTGGAGACAATTACTATACTTGGAGATTAATGGGACATCTTCTCTAGAAAGAAAGCGGGTTGCACGTTGAAAGTGGCCGAAACCTAGGAAAGTTGAAGGAAGGTTATACGATTGGTAGGTGCTTGAGGGTTTAATTTGGTTTCTTAAGCTAGGTTAGATAGGTGACTAAATACCGTAAGGATGAATCATGTGATGTTAAAGGAAGGAAACCAAGTATCACATGGATAAGTTTTAGTAGAAGTGACCATCAGTGGAGTTGTCTTCAAAAATTAGAAGTAGGAGGTTGGGAGAGAATGAGTATTACGGTTTATAGGAGGAAAAGGTAGAAGTGGCACCACGGATCTAAGAAATTATATGAGTAGAGTAGGGAAGTGCTAAAGCAATTCAAGTATGGGTGACATGGTTTGCTAGAAATATCATACCGCGGGTAGACAATGGGTTGTTAGAAGAGTGATAAGACGCTGAAAGTTAATATCTGGAAGGACACAGAGCCATGTATGAAGAATTAATGAATGGAGTTATATGGTGTAACAAGTATATGGATTTCGTGAAGATCAAAGTTTAGATTTGGATTTAGGGATCGAACCTGAGAATAAAGAAAAGTTAGCAAAAGGATATATGGGTTGGTTTTATTCCTAAAAGATTGAGTGTTAAGATTTGAGATAAGTGCTAGGTGACTAGATGAATGAGTAAGATATGTCTGTTTTGGAAGGATAATTCTTTTAGAGTGTTAGATCGTAGAGTATTAATGTTGGTTTATACCTTAGAAAAAGTTAGGATTGAATAAGAAACTGAGGAGTGAATGGATGTGTCCTGATGTTTAGCAAGAACTTATGCGAAAGAGGATTGGGTTGTGTTATAAAAGGATATTATGACCATTGGATAGTCATAAGCAATTGAAGATAGATAAAACAAAAAAGAGTAGGTTGGATAGGACGAACATTGATTTGGAACAAGGATATTTAGATTGGGTGAAGGAGAGTAAAGATGTGGGTTGAAGTTGACAAGATAGAGGTCATGGTAGGTTGGGAAACGACTATAGGCGTTTGGTTGCTAAGATTTTTTAAGTTGGAAACTCCTAGATGTTATAAGAGGATCTAGTATAAGGGACTTTGGAGTTGCAGTATCGTAAAGTTGGTTACAAAGGAAGAATAAGGTTGTATGCAAGCAAGAAAGTGCTCAGGTAACACAGATTTTTTAATAAGAAGGTTGACTACCTCGTTGCTTAGGAAGGACTACCAAGGATATGGCCCAAATGGAAATGGGAAGGATACTAAGCATTTCCTCAAGAGTGTATGCTATAGATGATGGGGTTGCGCTCGGACGTAAAGTTGATATTTAAGAAGCGGTATAAGTGGTAAGAGAATAATCCTGCGGTTGGAAATTTTGATATCACAAGGTTAATGAGTAGTGTATTAGTGACTAGATGGATGGTTATATTCAGAATTAGGATGATGAAGTTACTAAGTGAAAAGCCTGTTGGAGATTCCACATGAGACATGAGAAGTCTGGACGAGGTTAAGTACATTATGTCATTGATGAACGAATGGGTGGAGTGAAAAGATTGGTTCTGGGAAATAGGCGTTAAAACAAAGTGTGAGAGGAACGTATAGAGATGTGAATTAGGTCGATTTAGAATCCGTGCAAGAAATTACCTCGCCCATAAACCGGAAAAAGGTAATGGTAAGTGTATGCTTAAAAGTTGAAGGTACAACTAGATTGGGTCACATAAGGTGCATTGGGCATATTCGGAAGTAGAGAGGATCAAACATTTGTCTATTCGGACGAATCAAGGATGAAGTGGAAATGTTTGGCGGAGACTAGTAAGGCTCGGTTTTGTTGTACTCGTTATAATGAAGACTAGAGAAGCATAATGGAAAATATGCACTGAGAAATTATTGGACATCAGAGGTTGACATCGAGAACAGTTTGACAATAGAAGATGAGATAGGGGAACAATAAAAAATGGTTTGATTGATGAGCTCTTTGAGGAAGAAGAAATATGATTGTAAGAGAAAAAGAAACAAAATAGATTTTTTGAAGCTGATGTAGGATGATACGAAAAACGTGGTAGGTCAAATGGGGATGGCCAGCGATGAGGAACATTTAATGTTAAGGCATACGAGAGTAAGCTAAGTATGATTTGGAAATAAGGTAGTTGTGTTAGAGGGTGACCAAAGAGTGTAAGACTGGTGAAAAGGAAATTGGGTATTGTTAGATGGCATAGTTTGGCAGGTGGAAGAAAGATTATGGAAGTTTCAATCACCAACCGGATGTTGGGATGTTATAATTCAGATTGTAATTTGGAATGAAGTTTGAATCTGAACATATGCAGATCATCACCATTATGAGATTAAAGGAATAATTAAGGATTTATGGACATTGGGGAAAATGTGGAGTTCTCTACTTAGATGACTACTTCGTTGGAGTGAAATAGGTTAAATTTGTACTTGGATTTTAGCTGTTACTGTTTTGGAGGATACTCAACAGATTGTTCCGAGCTAAGTAAGCGTGTAGGAAACTGTATCTTGTGTTGGGAGATTGTGTCTCACGGTCGAGAGCGAAGTAACGGGACATGGGGGGAAACATTTAGGAAACCTCGAAGCGATTGTTGGACCCTTGTACCTCGCATATATTTGAGAACAAGTTGAGAAGGACACTATCGTAGTTAGGTAATGATGATTTATTCCACCATCATGGTTGTCGCCTACTTATTGACAAATTGAGGAACTGATCATCCTTAATCTGTTGTTGATAGTAGACAAGATTGTGTTGAATGGAATGAATGATTCTTGCTGGCTTAGATAGTGTGCGGTTTTAGCGTTGCGTCTAGAGTCCGAGTCAATGTGACTTTGTAGAGGGTTACAATAGGTGCGCGGTCGTTCTAGTGAGTGTGTTAGTGATAAATTGGTAAGTTGTTACATTTACCTCGAGTTTCGAGGACGAAACTCCTTTTTGGTGGGTAGTAATGTAAGACCCGTATATTTTAGTCCGTATGATATTATGATGTTTTATCATTTTAATCTGTTTTTCTACTAAATTTGGAGTAGCGAGCAAATTATACTCGATATTTCTAGGGTGTTCGGTTGTGGTCTGGATTGATCCACGTGGTTTCTTTTTGATTCAATCAGACTTTTTCTATTGGCACGGTAGTTATATTGGATTCCGAATGTTTCTATGTTTTCGAAATTTCAAAAATGTGTTTCGGCCGATTTTTGGGGAAAACGGGCAAATTATACCCGTCGTTTAAATTTTCACGGACTCCGATTGTCGTCAAAATTTAAATGGGAGTTTTATATATCGCCGATATTGAGAATTTAATCTCAATATATCTTTCTGAGTTAAGGAACAAAAATTTATTCGGAATAAAATTTATTCGAAAATTTTGGGTGGTTTTAATTAAAATGCGACGGTGAAATTTTTCGGTTTTCATAAAAAGTTGTTCGTGAGCGAGTTACGACTCGTCTGAGTCAGAACATTTTTTTTAAGTGTGAGACATTAAATATCTAGATATTTTTTTGTTATATTATTATTATATGTTTTTAAGATAAGATCTTTTAGATATTTTGTTGGGATATTATTATTATATCCATTAGATATTTTGTCGAGATATTATTATTATATTTATTAGATATTTTTTGGCGGGTATATTATTATTATTTTATTCTTGACTTTTATTTTATAATATATCTTTTTCATCGATGTTTTCGTTGGATCTCGTTTTGAGAGCGTTTAGGAGATATTTATGCGAAAGGGTAAAACGGTAATCTTGCGGATTAGATATTTTAGGAAAGGATATGATGGGGATTAAGTGGAAAGTTTAGATTATATATATATATATATATATAAAGAAAGATTAGAGAGAAAGAAAGTAAAAGGAAAGAAAAGAAGAGGAAAGAAAGGAGAAGAGAGGAGAAAGAGAGAAAAGAGGGAAAAATGGGGAAAACATCTGAATCGGAGCCGGATTTTCGATTAAATCGGGTAAGTTTACTAAACTCGATTATCCTACGATAGTATATGTATATGTAGGTGTTTGTTTGGTTGGTTTTGGTTAGAAAATGTTAGGTTTTACATAGTTGAGCAAAATTGGTAAAATCGATAGAAATCGATGTTTTCACGGATGAAATTCGAAATAAATTGCGTAGTTTAGTCGAGGAATGTTAGGCCGTGATTATTGAAACTTGTAAGATTGAATTCGGGTGATTTCGTAACTTTTGACATTTTTGAGAAATGAGGGTTTTAAGAATTGAATCGAAAACGGACGTCGTAGAAATCGTGTTTAATGGTTCTAATTCACTGCTATATGTTAGGTGAGTACGAGTATGTGGTTATTTCGAAGAAAATAATTGAATCGGTCGGATTTTCGGGTGGAAAGGCCAAAACCCGTAGGTTTTCAAGGCAAAAGGGGGGTTTTCGGCGAAAACTTCGAAAATTCATATCTTTTGATCCGTAAGTTGGTTTTGATCCCCGTTCGAAGCGTTGGAAAGCTAACGGGATGTTCTTTCTATTAAAAATGGTTTGGAGGGAAAGAGATGATTTTAGTTTTTGTGGTTTTGAAAAAGTGTTGGGTTTTATCACGTAAAGTGTGTGCGGTCGGTGTTTTACTGTGTGTTGTGCTTTTGTTATATAACGTGGAGCCAGTGAGCTGTTATATGATGTACTGGGGGTGGCCTAATGGCTTGAATCCTAGATTTTTGGAATTCAAATTGTTGTTCAAAATAAATGAATTTAAATTGTGTGGGTTTTTCTATAGAGCGATTAGGTTAGTAATCGGGGACTGAAAACCTAAAGCCCTAATTGTTTAGGTTAGCGATCAAGACCCAGCCTTATTGTAGATGTATCTGAGTTGGTTTTAACTTAAGTCCTTTGTGTATATTATAAGGTTGAAAGTGTGAATCGGATACGAGATTTCATCGTGAGAGACGAATCGATCTTACGTAGCGTAAGTTGTTTGGGTTGGAAGCTTGCTCAGGTAAGGGCACTTTCTAACGATATTATATGTGATTGAATGCATGTGTGTCTGTATTCATGGTTGTGTGTCCTTTTGGGGATGTGTGATGATTGTGTGCCCAGGTGGGGATATGTGGTTATATACATGATTGTGTGCCCAGTTGGGGATGTGTGTTTATGCTATGATGCTAAACTTGTGATGTGCATTCATATGATTTGTGATAAATATATGATTTGCTGTTGATGTGTATGTCGAGGAGGACAACACGAGGTGTGTCTGAGCCACCTGTTGGTAATGAGAATTGTTCATATGATTTGTGATAAATATATGAATTGCGGTTGATGTGTATGTCAAGGAGGACAACATGAGGTGTGTCTGAGCCACCTGTTGGTACCGAGAATTGTTCATATGATCTGTGATAGATATACGAACTGAATTGTGAATTGTGATTATACATATTGTGTTTATATAAACTGTTGCATTTGCATGTGTGGGTTCATGCATACCATAGTTGCGTGTAGGTAGTTGGCGCCGAATGGGCCAGGGTGATGGGTTCTGAATCATCACCTAATCCTGAAGGGAATTCTACTGCACCAGGTGATGTGACTGAGCCGTCATCGATCCTTTGAGATCAAATTGAGTCAGGTGAATGGGAGGGAGGCAACACCGGGTGTCTGCAAGGGCAGCACTTTTGTGTCTGCGAGGCAGCACGGTTAGTGAGGACCCAAGGGGGTATCACGACTCTCTGCGGAGAGGTTAAATTCCGGGATTCATGCATGGTGAGGGTACCCGACGAATTGGGACCACCAAATTCATATAGGTCTGCATTTAGGATGTTTGTGCATTGCATTTGTGTGTTAAATTAAATGCTGTGATTGTTACCTATCCTATTGTCATCTCATTCATGTTGTTATGTATATCATGTTCTGCTGGCATGTGTGTATTCTTCCATATATGCTGTTTTTAGATTGTGACCCTCTACTATTATTATGATGTGGCTAACGACCACCCAGGTTTAGAAGTTGTGATAGTTAAGGTATCCAGGTGTCGTGAAGGCTTGTAAGATGCGATGTCTTGGGGCTAGGAATTCAAGATCAGCTTAGGGTCATGTTTTGAGGTTGTCCATGTTGTTGTTGTTGTTATTGTTAAAGCTGAGTGCTTATTTTTATGTGTATGGACAAATATTTATACTAGTGGGCATTACGCTGGTCCTATGTATGGAAAAGACTTAGAGCGAAAGCTCGTACTCTGATTAATCATTTTTATTATTTTTCCTGGAGAGACAGTTGTCAATATTATGTATGGCATTTCAAAAAAAAAAATATACACTCCCGCTGTTAAAAATCGGGGTGTTACATTGTGGTATCAGAGCTTTGGTCTAAGATTTTCATGGGGTTGTGAGTCGGGTGTCCTAAGCTGATCAAGTGTCGGGTTTAGTGGGAGTAAATGTTTGGAGTCCTATGTGTGATGTGGTTTGTGTCTTGAGTCCAGCATGATATGTTTAGGTAATCGGTTGTTTCTTAAATGAAGTTAAGGTCTACCATAGTACTCCAGTAAGAAGCATAGTGAAACCCCTTGAGCATTTGTCGATGTTGGTCGACATGTGTCTCTGTTTTCTTTAGAGGTAGTGATCTAGAGGTAGTGAGATTGAATCGAGTAAGAACTATAAGGTTTTTCTGCAGTAATGCTATGGATGAGAGGTTTTGTTTGTTCTTATCACTCCGAGGTGTTGAGTAGGGATGAGTGGAAGTCAAGGTTTCAAAGGATTGTAAGTAAGGACTTGATTTGGAGGACCTTTTGAGAGAAAAATGATTGGATGTTCATTCCGGTGAGTTCCGAATGAGAGGAGATGCAGGTTATGGACTATGAAAAAGGTGATATTTCTTTGGAATCAAAGAGCAGTTATAGATGTCGTTTGGAGACAATTACTATACTTGGAGATTAATGGGACATCTTCTCTAGAAAGAAAGCGGGTTGCACGTTGAAAGTGGCCGAAACCTAGGAAAGTTGAAGGAAGGTTATACGATTGGTAGGTGCTTGAGGGTTTAATTTGGTTTCTTAAGCTAGGTTAGATAGGTGACTAAATACCGTAAGGATGAATCATGTGATGTTAAAGGAAGGAAACCAAGTATCACATGGATAAGTTTTAGTAGAAGTGACCATCAGTGGAGTTGTTTTCAAAAATTAGAAGTAGGAGGTTGGGAGAGAATGAGTATTACGGTTTATAGGAGGAAAAGGTAGAAGTGGCACCACGGATCTAAGAAATTATATGAGTAGAGTAGGGAAGTGCTAAAGCAATTCAAGTATGGGTGACATGGTTTGCTAGAAATATCATACCGCGGGTAGACAATGGGTTGTTAGAAGAGTGATAAGATGCTGAAAGTTAATATCTGGAAGGACACAGAGCCATGTATGAAGAATTAATGAATGGAGTTATATGGTGTAACAAGTATATGGATTTCGTGAAGATCAAAGTTTAGATTTGGATTTAGGGATCGAACCTGAGAATAAAGAAAAGTTAGCAAAAGGATATATGGGTTGGTTTTATTCCTAAAAGATTGAGTGTTAAGATTTGAGATAAGTGCTAAGTGACTAGATGAATGAGTAAGATATGTCTGTTTTGGAAGGATAATTCTTTTAGAGTGTTAGATTGTAGAGTAATAATGTTGGTTGATACCTTAGAAAAAGTTAGGATTGAATAAGAAATTGAGGAGTGAATGGATGTGTCCTGATGTTTAGCAAGAACTTATGCGAAAGAGGATTGGGTTGTGTTATAAAAGGATATTATGACCATTGGATAGTCATAAGCAATTGAAGATAGATAAAACAACGAAGAGTAGGTTGGATAGGAAGAACATTGATTTGGAACAAGGATATTTAGATTGGGTGAAGGAGAGTAAAGATGTGGGTTGAAGTTGACAAGATAGAGGTCATGGTAGGTTGGGAAACGACTATAGGCGTTTGGTTGCTAAGATTTTTGAAGTTGGAAACTCCTAGATGTTATAAGAGGATCTAGTATAAGGGACTTTGGAGTTGCAGTATCGTAAAGGTGGTTACAAAGGAAGAATAAGGTTGTATGCAAGCAAGAAAGTGCTCAGGTAACACAGATTTTTTAATAAGAAGGTTGACTACCTCGTTGCTTAGGAAGGACTACCAAGGATATGGCCCAAGTGGAAATGGGAAGGATGCTAAGCATTTCCTCAAGAGTGTATGCTATAGATGATGGGGTTGCGCTCGGACGTAAAGTTGATATTTAAGAAGCGGTATAAGTGGTAAGAGAATAATCCTGCGGTGGGAAATTTTGATATCACAAGGTTAATGAGTAGTGTATTAGTGACTAGATGGGTGGTTATATTCAGAATTAGGATGATGAAGTTACTAAGTGAAAAGCCTGTTGGAGATTCCACATGAGACATGAGAAGTCTGGACGAGGTTAAGTACATTATGTCATTGATGAACGAATGGGTGGAGTGAAAAGATTGGTTCTGGGAAATAGGCGTTAAAACAAAGTGTGAGAGGAACGTATAGAGATGTGAATTAGGTCGATTTAGAATCCGTGCAAGAAATTACCTCGCCCATAAACCGGAAAAAGGTAATGGCAAGTGTATGCTTAAAAGTTGAAGGTACAACTAGATTGGGTCACGTAAGGTGCATTGGGCATATTCGGAAGTAGAGAGGATCAAACATTTGTCTATTCGGAAGTGGAAATGTTTGGCGGAGACTAGTAAGGCTCGGTTTCGTTGTACTCGTTATAATGAAGACTAGAGAAGCATAATGGTAAATATGAACTGAGAAATTATTGGACATCAGAGGTTGACATCGAGAACAGTTTGACAATAGAAGATGAGATAGGGGAACAATAAAAAATGGTTTGATTGATGAGCTCTTTGAGGAAGAAGGAATATGATTGTAAGAGAAAAAGAAACAAAATAGATTTTTTGAAGCTGATGTAGGATGATACGAAAGACGTGGTAGGTCAAATGGGGATGGCCAGCGATGAGGAACATTTAATGTTAAGGCATACGAGAGTAAGCTAAGTATGATTTGGAAATAAGGTAGTTGTGTTAGAGGGTGACCAAAGAGTGTAAGACTGGTGAAAAGGAAATTGGGTATTGTTAGATGGCATAGTTTGGCAGGTGGAAGAAAGATTATGGAAGTTTCAATCACCAACCGGATGTTAGGATGTTATAATTCAGATTGTAATTTCTAATGAAGTTTGAATCTGAACATACGCAGATCATCACCATTATGAGATTAAAGGAATAATTAAGGATTTATGGACATTGGGGAAAATGTGGAGTTCTCTACTTAGATGACTACTTCGTTGGAGTGAAATAGGTTAAATTTGTACTTGGGTTTTAGCTGTTACTGTTTTGGAGGATACTCAGCAGATTGTTCCGAGCTAAGTAAGCGTGTAGGAAACTGTATCTTGTGTTGGGAGATTGTGTCTCACGGTCGAGAGCGAAGTAACGAGACATGGGGGGAAACATTTAGGAAACCTCGAAGCGATTGTTGGACCCTTGTACCTCGCATATATTTGAGAACAAGTTGAGAAGGACACTATCGTAGTTAGGTAATGATGATTTATTCCACCATCATGGTTGTCGCCTACTTATTGACAAATTGAGGAACTGATCATCCTTAATCTGTTGTTGATAGTAGACAAGATTGTGTTGAATGGAATGAATGATTCTTGCTGGCTTAGATAGTGTGCAGTTTTAGCGTTGCGTCTAGAGTCCGAGTCAATGTGACTTTGTAGAGGGTTACAATAGGTGCGCGGTCGTTCTAGTGAGTGTGTTAGTGATAAATTGGTAAGTTGTTACATTTACCTCGAGTTTCGAGGACGAAACTCCTTTTTGGTGGGTAGTAATGTAAGACCCGTATATTTTAGTCCGTATGATATTATGATGTTTTATCATTTTAATCTGTTTTTCTACTAAATTTGGAGTATCGAGCAAATTATACCCGATATTTCTAGGGTGTTCGGTTGTGGTCTGGATTGATCCACGTGGTTTCTTTTTAATTCAATCAGACTTTTTCTATTGGCACGGTAGTTATATTGGATTCCGAATGTTTCTATGTTTTCGAAATTTCAAAAATGTGTTTCGGCCGATTTTTGGGAAAACGGGCAAATTATACCCGTCGTTTAAATTTTCACGGACTCCGATTGTCGTCAAAATTTAAATGGGAGTTTTATATATCGCCGATATTGAGAATTTAATCTCAATATATCTTTCTGAGTTAAGGAACAAAAATTTATTCGGAATAAAATTTATTCGAAAATTTTGGGTGGTTTTAATTAAAATGCGACGGTGAAATTTTTCGGTTTTCATAAAAAGTTGTTCGTGAGCGAGTTACGACTCGTCTGAGTCAAAACATTTTTTTTAAGTGTGAGACATTAAATATCTAGATATTTTTGGGTTATATTATTATTATATGTTTTTAAGATAAGATCTTTTAGATATTTTGTTGGGATATTATTATTATATCCATTAGATATTTTGTCGAGATATTATTATTATATCCATTAGATATTTTTTGGCGGGTATATTATTATTATTTTATTCTTGACTTTTATTTTATAATATATCTTTTTCATCGATGTTTTCGTTGGATCTCGTTTTGAGAGCGTTTAGGAGATATTTAGGCGAAAGGGTAAAACGGTAATCTTGCAGATTAGATATTTTAGGAAAGGATATGATGGGGATTAAGTGGAAAGTTTAGATTATATATATAAAGAGAGATTAGAGAGAAAGAAAGTAAAAGGAAAGAAAAGAAGAGGAAAGAAAGGAGAAGAGAGGAGAAAGAGAGAAAAGATGGAAAAATGGGGAAAACATCTGAATCGGAGCCGGATCTTCGATTAAATCGGGTACGTTTACTAAACTCGATTATCCTACGATAGTATATGTATATGTAGGTGTTTGTTTGGTTGGTTTTGGTTAGAAAATGTTAGGTTTTACATAGTTGAGCAAAATTGGTAAAATCGATAGAAATCGATGTTTTCACGGATGAAATTCGAAATAAATTGCGTAGTTTAGTCGAGGAATGTTAGGCCGTGATTATTGAAACTTGTAAGATTGAATTCGGGTGATTTTGTAACTTTTGACATTTTTGAGAAATGAGGGTTTTAAGAATTGAATCGAAAACGGACGTCGTAGAAATCGTGTTTAATGGTTCTAATTCACTGCTATATGTTAGGTGAGTACGAGTATGTGGTTATTTCGAAGAAAATAATTGAATCGGTCGGATTTTCGGGTGGAAATGCCAAAACCCGTAGGTTTTCAAGGCAAAAGGGGGGTTTTCGGCGAAAACTTCGAAAATTCATATCTTTTGATCCGTAAGTTGGTTTTGATCCCCGTTCGAAGCGTTGGAAAGCTAACGGGATGTTATTTCTATTAAAAATGGTTTGGAGGGCAAGAGATGATTTTAGTTTTTGTGGTTTTGAAAAAGTGTTGGGTTTTATCACGTAAAGTGTGTGCGGTCGGTGTTTTACTGTGTGTTGTGCTTTTGTTATATAACGTGGAGCCAGTGAGCTGTTATATGATGTACTGGGGGTGGCCTAATGGCGTGAATCCTAGAATTTTGGAATTCAAATTGTTGTTCAAAATAAATGAATTTAAATTGTGTGGGTTTTTCTATAGAGCGATTAGGTTAGTAATCGTGGAGTGAAAACCTAAAGCCCTAATTGTTTAGGTTAGCGATCAAGACCCGGCCTTATTGTAGATGTATCTGAGTTGGTTTTAACTTAAGTCCTTTGTGTATTTTATAAGGTTGAAAGTGTGAATCGGATACGAGATTTCATCGTGAGAGACGAATCGATCTTACGTAGCGTAAGTTGTTTGGGTTGGAAGCTTGATCAGGTAAGGGCACTTTCTAACGATATTATATGTGATTGAATGCATGTGTGTCTGTATTCATGGTTGTGTGCCCTTTTGGGGATGTGTGATGATTGTGTGCCCAGTTGGGGATATGTGGTTATATACATGATTGTGTGCCCAGTTGGGGATGTGTGTTTATGCTATGATGCTAAACTTGTGATGTGCATTCATATGATTTGTGATAAATATATGATTTGCTGTTGATGTGTATGTCGAGGAGGACAACACGAGGTGTGTCTGAGCCACCTGTTGGTAATGAGAATTGTTCATATGATTTGTGATAAACATATGAATTGCGGTTGATGTGTATGTCGAGGAGGACAACACGAGGTGTGTCTGAGCCACCTGTTGGTACCGAGAATTATTCATATGATCTGTGATAGATATACGAACTGAATTGTGAATTGTGATTATACATATTGTGTTTATATAAACTGTTGCATTTGCATGTGTGGGTTCATGCATACCATAGTTGCGTGTAGGTAGTTGGCGCCGAATGGGCCAGGGTGATGGGTTCTGAATCATCACCTAATCCTGAAGGGAATTCTACTGCACCAGGTGATGTGACTGAGCCGTCATCGATCCTTTGAGATCAAATTGAGTCAGGTGAATGCGAGGGAGGCAACACCGGGTGTCTGCAAGGGCAACACTTTTGTGTCTGCGAGGCAGCACTGTTAGTGAGGACCCAAGGGGGTATCACGACTCTCTGCGGAGAGGTTAAATTCCGGGATTCATGCATGGTGAGGGTACCCGACGAATTGGGACCACCAAATTCATATAGGTCTGCATTTAGGATGTTTGTGCATTGCATTTGTGTGTTAAATTAAATGTTGTGATTGTTACCTATCCTATTGTCATCTCATTCATGTTGTTATGTATATCATGTTCTGCTGGCATGTGTGTATTCTTCCATATATGTTGTTTTTAGATTGTGACCCTCTACTATTATTATGATGTGGCTAACGACCACCCAGGTTTAGAAGTTGTGATAGTTAAGGTATCCAGGTGTCGTGAAGGCTTGTAAGATGCGATGTCTTGGGGCTAGGAATTCAAGATCAGCTTAGGGTCATGTTTTGAGGTTGTCCATGTTGTTGTTGTTGTTATTGTTAAAGCTGAGTGCTTATTTTTATGTGTATGGACAAATATTTATACTAGTGGGCATTACGCTGGTCCTATGTATGGAAAAGACTTAGAGCGAAAGCTCGTACTCTGATTAATCATTTTTATTATTTTTCCTGGAGAGACAGTTGTCAATATTATGTATGGCATTTCAAAAAAAAAATATACACTCCCGCTGTTAAAATTTGGGGTGTTACATCACCCCTGTCAGAAAGTCCATTTTGAAGAGAATTTCTGAGAAGGTTCCTGAAGTGCTAGTGGACAACATATCCTTTCATTATGCTAGCAGTGCTCCAATATGGAAATTTGTGTGTCAAAGGAGATTAGCTCTGGAGAGAGAGCTGGGCAAAGATTCATTCGAGATAAAAGAAATTATGGAGCTCATTCATGCTGCTGGCCTGTTGAAGACTGTGACAAAATTCGCTAAGTGCTATGGTGGACTTGTTAAGGAATTTGTTGTTAACATTCCCATAGACATTTCTGATAACAGAAGTGTGGACTTCATGAAGGTGTTTGTTAGGGGTAAGTGTATTAATTTCTCTCCTAGTACCATCAATAAGTATCTGGGAAGAGATGATCAAGAGGGTTGTGAACTGGAAGTGACTGATAATGATGTGTGTAAAGAGATCACAGCCACTCAAGTGAAGGTTTGGCCACTGAAGGGTAAGTTGACAGCTAGCAAACTCAGTATCAAGTATGCTATTTTGCACAGAATTGGAGCTGCTAACTGGGTACCTACTAATCACAAAACCACCAGAGTTGTGGGATTAGGAAGGTTTATTTATGCTGTTGGGAAAAAGGTCAAGTTCAATTATGGAAATTACATATTTGATCAAGTTGTGAAGCATGGTGCCACTAATGCTATCAAGATGCCTATAGCATTCCCTTCCCTTGTCTGTGGAATGATCTTAGACCAACATCCTAGAATTCTAATCAGTTCAGATGTATCATGTAAGAGGGAGTTAGCTTTATCCTTGCATCCCAAGCTGTTTGTTGGGAATCATGTTCCAGACATTGTTGTAACATCAAGTTCTGGTGTTAAGAAGGCCAGTAATAAAACTGAGTTGATTGAAGAATTGAAGGCAACCTGCAAGGATCTTGATATGGCTATCAGTACTAGCATTGCTAGGAAGTTGAAAATTGAGCAGATGATCAAATCCTTGGAACAGGGTGAAGATGATGTGAATGTCAATACTGAAGATTCAGGTTCAGAGGAAGGTGATGAGGATGCTGCAGATGGTTCTGATGCTAATGAAGATTGAAGTGTTGTTTTTGTTGTTTATTGCTTTTGTAGTTTGTAGTTTTTTTTGTTTCTGCACATTGTGTGCATGGTGTGTAACTTGGATAAAAGTACTTTTATGCTTATCTTGGTTTTGTTCTATGACTTGTCTTGTCTTGTGGTGCTGACTGTTGACTGACAAAGAGAGCTAGTAGGGCTAACTGTAGTAAAGTGGTAGGGTATAACTTGTTGGTAGTTGGCCAATTGTGGCTAAAAAGGGAGAGAGTTTAGCCTATGTGTAGCCTAGTTGTCTGTTGTGGTTATAGGCTCGAGGGGGAGTGTGCAGTTTGAACAGCTGGTATGCTGGTTCTGGTTTTGAGGGGGAGTTTAGCTTTGTGCATTTTGGATGTGTTTGCTACTGAGTATGAAGTTTTTCCGCTGCAGGTACCCTCTGATGATGGCAGAGATTTTTTTAGCCAAAATTAGCCAAAGGGGGAGATTGTTAGTTCTTGTATTGGCTGGAATTTTGGTAAAACAAAGTTGAACAATGTTGATGTCATATGTCTGATGTCATAACATTGGTTCCTAACATTAGTTATTACAGGTTTGAAGTTTTATTTGCTGATGTTAAACTTGATGTCTTGACATCAGTTTATCAGAACATCAGGTTGTGATGTTTTAGGGCTACGCGTGTTAGTGTGTTTTGAGGAGATCTGTTAGAGAGATTGGATGCGAATTTCTTGGAGAAGATATTTTCAATCAGATAATTTTGCAGATCATGGAGCATATCATGTAACTAACATTAGGGCTTATTTGAAGAGATTTAAAAAGATTTGAAGATCAAATCTGTTTTAATTTCTGGTTTTAAAACAAATCAAATCAGAGATTTTGGAGGAGATCCAAGCCCAAGTCAGAATTCTATAAAAGCAGCCTCAACCCTTGTTGGTAAAGAACGAAGAAAGAGAGCTAAAGACTGAGTGTCATTTGTGTCTTCGTGTGTGTTTTGTAAACCATTCGTGTGTGAATTGGTGTTACTATTTGTGAGTTGTTAATTGTTCTTGATCAAAGCTATTAAGCAGAATCAAGTAGTGTGTTTAATTTGAAATCATTGGATTGTATCACTGTGGTGATTTAGGGAGTGAGTGGTTTCTCATACCTAAGTGGTTTCTTAGGTAGAAGTGTCATTGGGTAGTGATTAAGTTTAGTATATGTTAACTGGGATTGTTGAGTCTGTAATTTAATACTACTGATAGTGAATTTCCTCCCTGGCTTGGTAGCCCCCAGACGTAGGTAGTTAGACCGAACTGGGTGAACAATTCATTGTGTTATTTTCTGTTGTTTTTACCTTGTTCATATAGTAGATTGTGTTGTTGTGACATCACACTTAACATCACACATATGATACCAGAATTTCAAGGACCACATGGAAGAAGTCAATGTTGAAGCTGGTGGGGTCCATGTGGAGGAAGAAAATGTTGAGGCAGAAACTGTTGAGGCAGAAACTGTTGAGGCTGGAGTTGAGGAAGGAAGTGATGACAGTGCACTAGCAGATGTAGACTTTGTTGACTCTGATGATGAGATATTGAATGATGGTTTTTCTGAACTCTTGGTAGGAGAAGACTTACATGCTGATACAACTAGTGTTGATATCCTAGGTGATGATACAACTGAAACAAAAAAGAGGAAGGGAGGCCGACCATCTAAAAAGAAGGCAAAGTTCAGTTTCAAAAGGCATAAGGGAAGACCTAAGAAAAAAGGTGTGGATGAAGGAAGTTCAACCCAAAATAGAAATGATGAGGCAATAAGTGATGAAGATGTCATTGTGGATGGAGACATGACAAGAAATAAATCCAAGAAGGTGCTAAGGGGTTTGTCTGACCCTGAATATTCAAGTGAAGAACTAGAGAGTGAGGATGATGATAGAGTTAAATATCCTTCATTTATTAATCCTAAGAGATTTAATGAATATAAGTGGGTTTTGGGTAGCTTGTTTTCAACAAAAGAGGAGTTCAAGGAAGCCATTTCTAGTTATGTTGTACACAATGGAAAGGATTTAAGGTATCTTAAAAATGATAAAACTAGAGTCAGAGTTGGTTGCAAGGAAGGGTATCCATGGGTGGTATTGTGTTCCAAATTGCCTAATGCAGATACATGGCAATTGAAAACTATGTGATGTTTTTAAAACTAACACTTAAAATTTGATTTATAGGTTATCAGGTGACATGATTTATGAAGTGAGACATACAAATATGGTTGGAGAAAAACACACAGTGGATCTTAGGAGATTGGAGTGCTCTTGTAGAAGTTGGATGCTCACAGGCATTCCTTGCTACCATGTTATCTCTTGCATGCAACATAGATCTTTAGAACCACCTGACTTCATTCTAGACTGCTATAGGAAAGACACTTACAAAGCTTGCTACCAACTTATAATATATCCAACAAATGGAGAAAATTTGTGGGAAAAAACACCTTATCCTGACATACTACCACCACCTTCTAGAAAAGCACCAGGGAGGCCTAAAAGAAGAAGAAATAAAGATGCTGATGAAAAGAGAAAGGATGCAGTGAATGTCTCAAGGAAGGGGCTGCCAAATAAGTGTTCCATATGCAGTCTTTCTGGGCATAACAAGGCCTCATGTCCATCAAGACCAAGAGAGGCCCAGACTGCGAACACTAAGCAATCCCAAACAACAGATCCTGTTCCAACTGTACTGTCACAAACAAGTCATCCAACTCCAACTGTCCAGTCACAACCAACTCCAAGGGTTCAGAAAAAACAATCACAAACTACTCCAGCAACATCAGTTCAGTCACAGCCAACTCCAAGAATTCAAACAAGGCAGTCAACATCAAGTTCAAGAATCCAAATAAGACAATCTATGACAGTATCACATCTACTTGCAGTGAGAAGGCAATCTGGCACAACAACATTTAAGCCATCATCAAGTATGAGGCCAAAATTGGCTATAAGGAGGAAGACCACCAACAAATAGTATTTCTGTTTTGGATTTAGGACTGTTTTAATTTTCTGTTTTGGATTATGTGATGACACTTGTGTTTTTGAAATTGTTTTGGAATGTAATGACAATTATGTTTTGCAATTGTTTTGGGAAGTAATGACAATTGTGTTTTGTAATGACAATTGTGTTTTGTAATGACAACTGTGTTTTGAAATAGTTATGGATTATGTAATTCTCAATGCAGGAATATGTTAATGTTCACATTTGTGTTTGCAATTAGTTTTAGTTTTGTTTTAAAATGTAACACATTGGTCCTACACGATTTTAATTGGTAACAATCACATCCTTCATGTTTTTAAAATGTAACAATATAGTCCCATATGTTTTTAAAATGTTACAACTTAGTCCCATATGTTTTTAAAATGTAACATAGCCCTTCCCTGTTAACAATAACTGACCTTAATTGAAAACAACACACCCGGAGGCAACAATTTGACAGAATGCAACACAAACAAGTTTCATTAAGTGCTGTCAACAAAAGATACATAGCAATCACTCAATATCCCTTTCTTTGTTACAAATTACATCAACCAAAACAAACAAACACATAACACTAACAAAATAAGACCTAACAACACAATCACATAGCCTAATATATTCAACATCTTCACCATGATCTTTATAACCTCCTTAGTGTATCCCTCTTCATTATCAATGTTCCTTCTGAGCAAGTTAATTTCAACATCCTTTTCTTCACATTTGGGACATTTTGAAATAAGTGGGGCATGTAACTCTGGATTTACTTCATCACTGACATTATGTTCATACCATTCAAAGAAATTGCAACCCACATTATAAGCTTCGCTCTACATAAACCAAAACGAAAATTAATACCATAAACCAAAACCATAATTTGATAAATAGTTTGAGCTTCATACGCACCTCAAAGAATTTGCATCCCCAAAATTGCTTCCCAAAATTTCTTCCTTTTTTCTTAACAATTCGTAGCACGGCTGACGATCCACACGTACACTTCTTCTCCATTCCAGTTTGAGAAACGCAGGTATTAGTCTTTATATACCTACGATTTGCTGAACTACCACCTTGAGAGGCCATTGCTGCAGTGTATTATCAGTTTTAGGGTTCAAGTATGTTGATTTGGGGATTTATGTATGAAATCACTCAATACTCTAAAACGCCAGCACATTTGCCCAATCAACAAACCTAAAAGCCAAATCATCTCAGTTATAAGCCACCTCAGATCAATTTTTGCCACCAGTGCATTTTTTAAACGGAATTTCCAAAAAAGTCTAACGTTGCAAACGGTTTTAAACTTAAAGGACCTAAACGTTACAAAAAAACATAAAGGACATAAGTGGTAGCATTAAATAACTTAAAGGACCCCTGGTGCTATTTTGCCTAAATATTATAAACTTAACATGCCAAAGTTCAAACCTACTACTATTAAAAGGTGATCATGCGTTTAGAAAAGAACTCTCTCTTAGATGTGTGTTGGAAGTCATCTTCCTCTTGAGACGATTAGTCCTTAAACATGAGTTAGGCTCTGATGCCACTTGTTAAACATTTGACTCCGCACATAAGAGAAGGGGTGAATTATGTGTTAAAAAAAGCTTAAGTTTAAAAACTTTTTCAAATCAAAGTTAAAGTTTGAAAACATTTTATAAAATTTTTGAAAATAAGCAGCGAAATATAAAATTGCAAAAGGTAAAATGCGGAAATATAAAGAGTTTAAGGGAAAGATAAGAACACCAAAATTTATAGGTTTGATAAAAAATAAAAAGACCAAATCCTCTCCCCGAGATTTGTCCTTGAGAGTATCTAATAATTCTTAAGAGCTTTTACCATGTTGAACTTGTTTATTACCCTGGTATATGACATGTGTGTGAACACTATTGATGCTTGTTTTTCTTTCCTAAATGTTAGCCAGTAGGAGTGGGATAGAAACAAGTGGAGGAGGCATTATGATTCTATGAGATGTTTCAATGGTGGAGGGTTAGAGAACCATATAAGAGAGTATTATCAAGATTTGTTTCTTTTAGATAGTTTTCGAGGGCACAAATTCTTTAAGTGAGGGAGAGTTGTAACACTATTTTTGAGAAAATTATTCTGCATTACTTTTGAACCTATAAGATATTACCACCAACATGATCTCAAACCTTAGAAAGCTTTTGAGCGGCAAAACTTTTGAACCTACATAGAGACTTGATCACACAATCCCCAAAACCAAAGCTTTTTATGGGTTTGGCTTCAAACCCAAACAAATTATCTCTAAATGGATGGAATGTTCAACCAACATAAAAATAAAACTTCCTTGGTGAACTTACAAATATATACTTCCAGAATTACAACTTCCTCACTCGCAAAAACGACTTTCTCGAAAGTGCTACGACTAAACTTTTAATGAGAGAAAGTAAACAAAATGAATTTTTAGAGATAGAGTGATAAGTGTGAAATGAAATCACATTTTTGGATATGAGAATATAGGGGAAAAGACCTTTATTTATAGGCTAGAGGTTGGAACAACAAAAGAATTAATTGTATGTCCAATAATGATGAGCCAATCAATTGGCACAAAGCTCCAATTGATTGGTAGGCCTAAAATTAATAGATTAATATGTTCAAAAGGGAAAGAAAAGATATTTAATCGTTACCATTTATTAAGGCACTATTCTAATCAATTAGGACACATTTTTGAACTGATCCAATCAATTTTCATAAGGTTCCAATCGATTGACGACAACAAAAACTGGCCCATATCTTTTATGACAGTTCCTAACTTGTTTGGAATGATTTCAAGGATTTTTTTAGAAATATTTTATTGAGAAAAATGAGTTTGAAAACTTGTTTGTGTGTGTATGCACACGCGCACGTGTGTGTGTGTGTGTGTGTGTGAGAGAGAGAGAGAGAGAGAGAGAGAGAGAGAGAGATTATCCATTAACTTTACGATAACACCATTGTGCTTTTACAATATATTCACTCAGACGTGTCGAGGCAGACTTTCATATACTTCAAGACTTCTCTGATGCTTCATTCTTATAGACACTTACTTGAGTTTAATTTGAGATGAGACTTGAGGTATATTCCATTTGGTTACCATCATCAGAGAGTCAAGTCTATGAAACCCTAATAATCTGGTTTGCATTTTTAACCACTTTATGCTTGAATTTGATTGTTGTCATCAAAGACTAGTTGTCCTCATTAAACAATAGTTTTCATCATCAAAAGTAATTGTCCTAATTAAAGGTATATCTCCTTGAAGTATCCAACAAAACAAGGTTCCACAAACAAAGCACCAACATATTTTGAATGTTGGCAGAGCTTTTCTTTTCCAATCCAATTTTCCCCAGAGTTTTTGGTCTTATACAATTTTGCATGCTACATTCATCATAAATATAGTTCCTACTCCTACTTTACAAAATCATTAACCTAATAAGATACTACATAATGAATTACTTGATTTACATACATTAAAATTTTTTGGTTTACTTGTTTATGCCTCACGATTACAAGCAAACAAAATAAAACTATCACTTAGAATTAGGAAATGTGTTTTCTCGGGTTACAAGCAAGGTGTCAAAGGCACGATTCTTTTTGGTCTAAACACAAAATACATTTTCCTATATATAAATGTCATCCATAATGAACATATCTTGCCCAATCAATTTAATTCCCAAATAGCCAATTGGCATTTCCATCCACCATCCACATATGACAACCTAGCACTTACACAAAATATACCAGATATACCAAATACATGTGAACAATCTGAAATACCCAATAACTCCATTGAAATTTCATTACTTGCCTCTTCTACACATATTGATAAAAGGGCAAGAAAATCCAATTGTGTCACGATAAACCATAATCAGGCCAACAAGGGAGAAGCATACACCTTCTTATCTCTGAGATTATATATGCAATTATTCAACTAATTTAGCGGACATTCATCCCTCATGTATACTCGATCCTATCAATTCTTATCATTCTTTGGCAAAATTGTCACATACACATAGTCAATACACTGCATCCATCACAAATTTCATTAAATCGAAAACCTATGATAAGGCATGTGAATATGAACATTGGTTAAAAGCTCTGATCTATGAGTTAGATTCTCTAGATAAGAATGTCACATGGAAATTTGTTAATCTGCCATATCATGTCAAACATATTGGGAGAAAATGGGTCTATAAGACGAAGCACAAAGTTTATGACTGTTCGAACTGCAGTAAAGCGGCAAGAAGCAAAAATTTAGTTTTGGAAGGGTTCCCTCAGGGATTTATATCGTCTCCACAGGGATCGGTGTGAGGGAAAAAATATTGTTCAACAGTCTCTACATTTCTAAGCATATTGTGAAAAAGTTGGTTAAAATATTTAAGGTACAATAGATAAAAGCTGAGAATATAAAGACGGAAAATTTAAAGTAAAGACTTAAAATATAAACGGAGTCTTGTTGGGATTGGATCTCATCAATTGATAACACATACATTCTTCTAATCAGTTAAACACAAATCAGTCATTCGTCTGATATCCTCACGTATCACCCACAACAGAGGTTAAGTCTAACGCAAAGTCAAGAGAACAACCATATTACCTCATTGGTGATGTCTCACACAACTCAACAACACAGAGCATTAAGAACTGATACTCGTGCAAATGCTAAGCCTAAATCTATGTCTAGAGTCTAGAACCTAACAGGTATCCAAAGATGACACCCATTCAGATTCATGATTGATTCACATAAAACACCATGATCAGAATACGTACATACGCTTAACCCTTTTTACATGTATTCAACTAATTTTCCAAATGTATGTGAACAAGTTTCTCATCTCTATTATCACGCATCCTCACAATACTGTTCGCGTCAAAAACGTTATTGCGGTCTTTACCGCATTGATCCTACTCATGCTACCCATGCTAGTGTTGATTAGTAATTCGGGGGTGTTTTTATCGTATCCACAGGGATTGTGTGATATTTCGATGCTTGTCGTTCAATAGTCGAAACGTTTTAAGTAAGGGGTTTTCAAATTGTTCTTGGTTTTGTAACATCAATTTTGGTAGCAAAGAAGTAAACTATAACAAAGATGTTGTAGGTTTTATAAAAGCATGTCAAGATTAGATTTCGCTAATCCTTTTCATACGTATCTGATTAATCAAGCATATGAACTTAGTTCCGATCAATACAATCGCGTATCCTCTCGAATAAGTTTATGTCTAAAGCAAATTCGTGAGTATCATTGTTTAAATTGTTAGATGATGTCTCACGCTAACAATCGAAACAGCAACCGTTAAGATCAATACAAAGCGAATATTAAACCCCAAATCAATGTCTAGAGTTTGGTTTTTAAGAGATGAAGATATTAGGTCAAGATTTGGAAAATCTATGTCTAGAGTGATTCAAACCACAAATACATCATTAAGAACAAACAACTTCATCATATATTGATCATCAACCTTGTTCATATACAAAAGATCAAAAGAAATACATATAAGCAAGATTAACTACCTCTAATCTTAACACAAGATGTGTTTAGCTACACATTTTAATGGTAGCTTGTATCACAAGTTTCGTGAGGAGATGAAAGAACATCTGCGTCGAATAATCGAGATCGGATGCGACTTCAGCTTCTCAAAGTGTAAAATCTCTCTTGGATCGTGAAAACTCAGAAAAGTATGTTTTATGTGATAATATCAAGTTATGATCCCAAGAAAACATAAAAATCTATTTATAATACACTTGAGATCAGCAACACTCGCACTGCGAATGAATCATTCGCCTAGCGAGTGAAGAAAATGGCACCTTAAGTGCCTTCTGAAAGTTAAACCGCCCTTGGCTATCTTCGTGGGTTCGCAAAGCGAATGTTTCATTCGCAAAGCGAACCACTCGCCAAAATATTCGCAAAGCGAATTTTGGGTCCTTTTCCCACTGCCAAATCCAAGGGTTCTTCGCCAGGTTGTTCGGAAAGCGAACAAAGCAGCGAACATTCGCTGGTAGTTTGCAAAGCAAACTTTAGTCCCTTTTCCCTCAGTCCAATTCTGGAGCTATTCGCTGGGACCTCACTAGCTGCTCGCAAAGCGAACCTTCGCTAGCCAGTTCGCAAAGCGAACTTCTTGAAGTTTTCCTCAATTCTTTGGCAGCTTGTATCATCTCTTTGTGTCTTCTTTCTTTGATCAATTAGTGCACTTTTCTGCACAATAGCACACACATTACAAATACCAAAGGTATAAATACAATGTTTGAAGAACAACAACAATTCACTAATAAAATCATCAATTAAAACAAGAAAGTGTTGAAAAATGTCAAGTGTCAAATACAAATATATAGTATGTTTGACATCTAATAAACTCTCCCCCAACTAACTCCTTATTTTTCCTCAAGCAAAGTATGCCTCTCATTAAAAACAAGAGGATTTGCTCGAGCATTTGATTCAATCCAAGAAAGGATAAACGACTCAACTAAACAACAATTGTAGCAAAGCACAATTACACAATCCTAGAATCGACAATGAAAAAGAACTTGATTCTTAAAACAAATCTCAAATAATGTTTCCAGAAACAACTAAACCGCCATGCTTATGTCACTCTAACACTCCTCTTCAAAAAAGGATTGAAGGAAACTAACGCGTTTGCAACCGCGGGGCAATTTCGCTCAAATGACAAATGAAGCAAATACTAAGCAATTCATGCAATATCTAATCGATCGCAAGAAATTATGGAAGCAAAAGATCACTAAGGGCTTTTATCGGTTGTAACTTGGTCGGGGTTAAAAACAAGGGACATATGTACACGGCCATTGAAACAAGAAAGGGTAAAGACTTTGAAGAGCATTTCTTTTTCAAAATTTTCGGTCTTGTTCAATCCTTATTTCTTTCTTTCACAATGCATTCTATTCTTTTGATTTTCTTTTCTTTTTGTTCTTTTTCAATTTTTTTTTCAATTTCTTTGTCTTAGAATGCATTGTATCACCAAATCTTTTTTCTCTTTTCAAAATAAACCATTCTCCCCAACTTCAACATTGCCATAATCTTAGCTTAAATTCTCTTCAAAACAGGTTAAAATCGGGTTCATGATTCAAACAAAAATTTCATTTCGGTTCAAAAGAGGTTTCAAATGCGCGCACACTCACAAGGTGACTTGAAGTGTTTTTGGAATGGTGGTTATACTCAAAGTGCACAAACATTGCCTTGATCATTTCTATGTTTCCATAATTTCAAAACAACAAGCAAGATAAAGCATGAATTATAAGTATACAACAACATTCATCATCAATCCAAAGCATTTAGTATAACACGGAGGTTTCTCACTTTTGTGGTTTTTGGACCTAAATGACACAAGCAATCAAATAGAGTTGTAACAAGAAACAACATTTTCATTTGTACAAAGACAAAAAGCTCTAATACATTCTAAATTCTAGAACTAGGTAATTATGTACCTTGCCAACAACATCATGCTTAAATTACTATCATAGCCATCCAATCTTGGAGGAATCTTCTTTGATGATCAATCAACAACAACCTAAGTTTCTTCCACAAAACATCCAAAAGTTGGAAATATTAAACTTCCACAAGCATACCAACATAAAACAATAAAAAAAACGTATCAACAACTTAAGAGTTGAACATTCGTAGACTGAAGAATTCAACTCTTAACAACAATAATAATAAAAACTATAATAAAAAATGAAACTAAACATATTTAACTAAAAAATAACATAATACTCATAATAATGTAATGGTGCTAAAACACCTACAAAGTCAAAAGTACCACAAAAGGGTACAAGTACATCAATATCCAAAATAATCCAACAAAGTGGATAGAGTACATCAATAAAAACTAAAATAATAAAAAAAATACAAGAAAACTTCATTTTGATGCTCAAAGAAAGTACACAATCATCACAACAAAAAATCAGTCCTCCTCGAACTCTGTACCATAAACCTCGACCTCCTCCTCCTCTGAGCCAGATCCAGAACCAGATACCTCAACATCAGCACCATCACCCTCCTCATCAGCATCATCATCAGCAGCCACGTCTTCTCCCCCTCCGAATACTGGCCTGGCCTTAGGCCAACCAGCATGTGCAAGGAACTGCTCCCTCGTCATCATCGTATGATCAGCGGCGGGATCACGAGTCTGCAGCTGCAGTACCTGCATGGAGTCATGTAAATCAGTCATGGCGCACTGAGAAGCCGCCATCCAGTCCCAATTATACTGGAATATCTCCTGCTGATAAGGGTAAAATCCCTGCGACCTAGAACCAGAAGCATCACCACCCCTTGTGTTAGCCTCAACACCAGCACTCGATGTCTCACCCCTTGTCCCCTTTGGCTTGCAAAATTTGTCGACATAACGATCATCAATAGCCGACGGGATAGTGACCTGACGGCGTGCGGGTATAATAACCCCAGCATGTGCACACAACGTCATGATGAGACAGGGAAATGCAAGAGGGGCATTCGCCCGAGAAGCAGTACCACCAAGGCCACTCACCATAATAGCCCTAATCTCATCGGCGATGATACGGGCCACATCAATCTGCACGTTAGTTAAAATACTGTGGACAAGGTGGGCTAGTGGTATATGGATGGTAGACGAATATGACTTCAGCTTGATGTTGGTTATCACCAAGAGCAAAATAAGCTGAGCCAAAGGTTGCATGTCCTCACGCCGGTACCTAATGGCAACCCCAGATGGGTTGAGTCCTACAGTTTTTCCTGGTCGAAGAAGATCTCTGGTTATGGCAGGTATGTCTCGGTGAAGGTGTAGGTCTCTATGGTAATCATCTATCTGACTAGCTTTCAATGGTAGAGGACTTCCAAGAACAATACTAATCATTCTACGGTCAAAGCTCACCACCTTCCCCCCCAACGAAGGTTGTCCAACTAAATTGCTGCCCATCATCAGGAAGGGTGTTAGCATAGAATTCTCGGACAATCTCAACGTTGTAGCTATCGACTGGAGTTATCAGTCGTCCCCATTTTTTTTCTTCCAAGAGTGCAACCACAGACCGATAACTCCCTCGGTCACTCAAGTTAAACCTCTTCTCTGGAAAGATGCTTCTCTTTTCCAAGGTAAGATACCTTGCTGCTTGTTTGGCACCCCTAAAGCGAGTGTCGTCAAACTGGATTGGCACTTGTCTTGCAGTGCTGGCCTTTTGCTTTTTAGCGGGATTGATCTTAGGGGCCATCTGCACAAATCAGCAAATAAAACAACACAAGTAGCAACATAGGTCATTAGAATTGGTAGCCAAAACAAAACCACAACTGAAACATCATAAAAAAAATTCAGAGTTCTGATATGTTTGCTCCAGAGTTCGCAAAGCGAAGGCTGGCGAACATTCGCCCCAGATTCGCAAAGCGAAGGTCTGGCGAATGCTCGCCCAGGTTCGCAAGGCGAACTGAACAGCGAACACACGATAGTTTCAGAAAAATAACAGTATTCAACTTCCAACATCAGAGTTTCATTCACAATGTCACCTTTATTCTAAAATTTACAACCAATTCAACATGCAAAAACAGAGAAATCTTAAAATAGAGGTGAAAACCTAGAATTTACAATGTCTCTAATGTGTAATCTACAACCCTAACCATATGTCTAAACAGAAATTAAAAGATAGAACAAGAAATCAAACCTGAACTTGTAATTGAAATTGGAAAACTTGGTGAAATTTGAGGAAAAGTGGACGTGAGAGATTGAGTTCTTGAGATAGTGTTTTGTTTGAATGAGAGAGGCAAGAGTGGGAGTAGGGTTTTCCCTCTCAAATGTTCAGAAAATGATATGGGTCTTGGGCCCAAGTGTTGGCCCACCCATAAAATTAAAATCCATCTTTTTAAATGAGGTGGCAGCAAATTGAATGGCATGTCTCGCTACATTTGCAATGCGAACTGGCAGGCGAAGGCTCGGCCCAGGTTCGCAAAGCGAACGCCAACGAACATGACAGGTTTTGAAATTTTTCCTGCAAATGCTGCCACTTCCTAAACCACTTCTAAATAACAAAAATCATTAAAACAACAAAGAAAGCAATAAATACTTACAATGTTGGGGTGCCTCCCAACAAGCGCTTGTTTAACGTCGGCTAAGCTCGACGGTCCGGAGACTTGACGCCTCGAAACCAAAAGCTAAAGAATTGGCTTCCGAGAAAAACACACTTCACTAACAGAAACCTCAACCATAATCATGTCCGATCTTCAATCCCCTTTTCTTTAGAAATGACCAATCCCAACATGATCGCAACATGGCCACTTTTGTATCTTCATTTTTTTTCTTCCACAAAGCCTCTATTTCCAATTCTTTCTTTTCATGAACGCTTTCATCTACTTGATTTGCATACATCACTCCTTTGAATAACATAAAATAAGCTTCTTCCTCCTTACCACTTGACTTAATTCTCACCTTCTTTAGGCCTTCATCAACGTCCACCAACATTTTGGCGGTTTTCATGAACGATCTGCCCAATATAATCGACGTATCCTCGTCCTCATCCATCTCAACAATCACAAAATCAACCGAAAATAGGAATTTATCCACTTTTACAAGCACATCCTCCACAACACCATACGGACGAGTTCTTGACTTATCCGCAAGTTGTAATGTCATGGTTATTGATTTTACATTCATATTTTCAAGTTTTTTCACCACCGACAAAGGAATTAGATTGATACTAGCACCCATGTCAACCAAAGCTTTGTATTGAAAATCATTACCTATAGTAATAGGTAAAGCTACTCTTCCCGGATCTTGCTCTTTCTGCGGAAGCACACTTTGAATAACGACACTACACTCGGCATTGAGATTAATGTTATCTTTGTTTGTGCACCTCTTCTTTTTCGTAAGTATGTCCTTCATGAATTTGACATACTTAGGCATTTGTTCAAGAGCTTCAGAGAAAGGAAGGGTTACTTGCATCCGACTAAACAATTCTAGGAATCTCGCGTAATGCCTATCATTCTCTTTTTTCTTTGGAGCAGGGGGATATGGTAATCTTCTTTGTAAAACTTCTTTCTCAAACTCCTTTCTTTCTTTTTCTTTTTTCTTCTTTACTTCTTCATCATTCTTTTCAACTACACCATTTTCATCATTTTTTTTACTTCCTCCACTACAATATCATTTTCCTTTTCGACTACCACCTCATGCTCAACATCTCCTCCAATTGTTCTTCCACTTCTTGTGAAAATGGCCTTACAATGCTCCTTGGGATTTGTTTGAGTGATAGCGGAGAAGGATGACCCCGGTTGCTTTTCGGCTAATTGCCCCGGCAACGGCGCCATTTTGTTGATTAGTAATTTGGGGGGTGTTTTTATCGTATCCACAGGGATTGTGTGATATTTTGATGCATACAATAAGAGGGACTTATTCCTTTTAGATCAGAAAGAGTCCATCCCATTGCCTCTTGATTCTTCTTCAAAACACACATTAATTTGTTCTCCTTCATCGTGGTTAGCTTCGTGCTTATTATCACCGGTTTATGCCCCTCATCATTAAGAAAAAACATACTTAATATGAGATGGCAACAACTTTAATTCAAGCTTAATTTCGTCATTGTTTTCTTTTTTCAAAATTTCCACCCTTTCTTTTAAAGGAGGAATTTCATCTAATTCTTCTAGTTCTCGCAAACACTTTTCGATCTCTTTTTCTTCGGCTTCATCGATACTTTGAAGAGCATTTGTGAGAACTTTTTGCATAGGGGTTGGAACTTGTAATTGCTCCATTACTTCTTCAATTGCCTTCTCCGTTGCATCTATTCTAAAACAATCGCCTTTGTCCTTTTTGTGCTTCATGGCCTCAAATAGATTGAAACAAACCTCCTCATCTTGGACTCTAACCTTCATAAGACCGTCGTCCATATCAATTACCATTCTAGCAGTTTTCATAAACGGTCTTCCAAGAATCAATGGAGCGTCTTCATCTTCCTCCATTTCAATCACCACAAAGTCGATAGGAAATAAGAATTTGTCCACTTTAACCAATACACCTTCCGCTACACCGTGAGGACGGGTAGTGGATTTATCGGCAAGTTGCAATGTCATTTGAGTGGTTCTCAATTCCAACTGTCCCAACCTTTTCACAATAGACAAAGGTATCAAATTGATACTATAGCCCAAATCAATCAACCTGTTGCCAACATAGATATTTCCTATTATAACCGGCAAAGTGACTCGTCCCGGATCACTTTCTTTCCTCGGGAGAGTACATTGAATGAAAGTGCTACAACTAGCATCAACCATGATAGTCTCTTGATCCGTATACCTCTTCTTTTTTGTGAGAATATCCTTCATAAATTTTGCATATTTCGGCATTTGCTCCAAAGCCTCGGAAAATGGAATGTTTATTTGCAATTGTTTGAAAATATCCATAAACCGAGCATAGTGCCTCGCACTATCTTTCTTTGACGGAGCATGAGGATATGGCAAATGTTGGATCGAAATAGTACTCAACGGTTCCTTCCCCTTCCTAGTATTTTTCAATTTTTCTTCTCTCTTTCTTTTTTCTTCTTCCTCACTTTTTTTCATTTCATTTTCAACTAAATCTCCCTCAACATTTTTTTCTACTTCAATCTCATCACTATCTTTTTCTTTTTCAACTACTTGCTCCTCCTCCACTACAACTTCACCTGTGCCCATGTCAATCTCTCTTCCACTTCTTGTTAGAATAACCTTACAATGCTCTTTTGGATTTGGTTGAGTATTCGCCGTAAAATTTCCTTTGTGTTGGTCGGCCAATTGCTTTGATAATTGTCCGACTTGGGTCTCAAGATTCTTTATGTCTGCATCGGTACTCTTTTGATTTGACATTGACATTTGCATAAATTGCGTGAGAGTGTCCTCCATCTTGGTATTTCCACTTGGAACTTGTGGAGGTTGAGTGTAATTTTGGTATTGTTGACGATTTGAAGGTCCGGCTTCTTAAGGTCTCCACGGTTGTTGATAACCTTGATTACCTCTTGGTTGGTAACCTTGGTTGCCTTGTTGGTAAGGTGCTCGAGGTTGGTATCCTTGATTTTGGTTTCCCGCATAATTTACCTCTTCCACTACCGGAGGACAATACACGGTAGGGTGATCTCCTCTACAAAGCTCACAACTCGCTATTATTTGGTTTTTATTGGGAACTTCATGCATCTCTTTTATTTGTTGTGGAAGTTTTGCATTTGTTGCGTTAGCAACTCAACCTGTTGAGATAATAATTTATTTTGTGCAAGAATTGCATCATTAGTTCCCAACTCAAGTACTCCCGGCTTCTTTTGCGAAGGGCCACGGTTATGGTTCCCTTGATGGTCATTTAGAGTCATTCAGTCAATGATAGAAATAGCCTCCTCAGCGCTTTTAGCCATTAACAATCCACCCGCGGTGGCATCCAATAATGTTTTATGCACCAATTGAAGACCGTTTCTAAAAATGTGAACTTGAGTAAGCTCATCGAAACCACGCCCTTTACACTTTCTCAACATGGATTTGAATCTCTCCCAAGCTTCGTTGAGAGATTCATTTCCACCCTGAGTGAAAACCGCAATTGCTGTTTTAACCTCCATGAAACGATTGTGTGGAAAAAATTGTTCCAAAAACTTTTCCTCAAGCACGTTCCAGTCCGTCATGATTGTCGTAGATTGGTTAAGATACCATTCCTTGGCCTTCCCAATGAGGGAATGCGGGAATAGTCTCTTAAACAATGATTCTTCTTCAGCTTCGGGTGCACCAGTTGCTCCCGCAATCTCATAAAACTTAGTCAATTGTGTAAAAAGATCCTCGTGATCCATACCAGTGAAAGGATTCTAATATAGAAGCGAGAGGATACCAGTTTTCATTTCTGAATATTGACCGTTCTGAGCATTGCGTGCAAATTATGTTGTATGTCTCAGACTATTTGTACAAGGAACTGAAGTAGGTGGTGGTGGTGGTGGTGGAGCAGCCATAATTGGCGGTAACTGTGGTATTTGCGTCGAAGTTGAACTTTCGTCTCGCTCTCGTCTTTCTTTGGCAAGTTGCCTCCTCCGCCTTGTTCTGATATTTAACTTACGCGCAGTTCTTTTGATTTCAGGATCAAAAAGAAGTTGGTCTGCAGGTAACTTCCCTCGCATAAAACAGAGTCTGCACACTAAACCAAATAAATCAACAAGCTCAAGAAAAAGTTAAACAAGCTTAAAACTAAACAACTATTGCAATGCTTGCAATATCAAACGACAATCCCCGACAACGGCGCCATTTTGTTGATTAGTAATTTGGGGGGTGTTTTTATCGTATCCATAAGGATTGTGTGATATTTCGATGCTTGCCTTTCAATAGTTGAAATGTTTTAAGTAAGGGGTTTTCAAATTGTTCTTGGTTTTGTAACATCAATTTTGGTAACAAATAAGTAAACTATAACAAAGATGTTGTAGGTTTTATAAAAGCATGTCAAGATTAGATTTCGCTAATCCTTTTCATACTTATCTGATTAATCAAGCATATGAACTTATTTCCGATCAATACTATCACGTATCCTCTCGAATAAGTTTATGTCTAAAGCAAATTCGTGAGTATTGCTGTTTAAATTGTTAGATGATATCTCACGCTAACAATCGAAACAACAACCGTTAAGATCAATACAAAGCGAATATTAAACCCTAAATCTATGTCTAGAGTTTGGTTTTTAAGAGATGAAGATATTAGGTCAAGATTTGGAAAATCTATGTCTAGAGTGATTCAAACCACAAATACATCATTAAGAACAAACAACTTCATCATATATTGATCATCAACCTTGTTCATATACAAAAGATCAAAAGAAATACATATAAGCAAGCTTAACTACCTCTAATCTTAACACAAGATGTGTTTAGCTACACATTTTCATGGTAGCTTGTATCACAAGTTTCGTGAGGAGATGAAAGATCATCCGCGTCGAATAATCGAGATCGGATGCGACTTCAGCTTCTCAAAGTGTAAAATCTCTCTTGGATGGTGAAAACTCGGAAAAGTATGTTTTTATGTGATAATATCAAGTTATGATCCCAAGAAAACATAAAAATCTATTTATAATACACTTGAGATCAGCAACATTCGCAAAGCGAATGAATCATTGGCCTAACGAGTGAAGAAAATGGAACCTTAAGTGCCTTCTGAAAGTTAAACCGCCCTTGGCTGTCTTCGTGGGTTCGCAAAGTGAACGTTTCATTTGCAAGGCGAACCACTCGCCAAAACATTCACAAAGCGAATTTTGGGTCCTTTTGCCACAACCAAATCTAAGGGTTCTTCGCCAGGTTGTTCGCAAAGCGAACGAAGCAGCGAACATTCGCTGATAGTTTTCAAAGCGAACTTTAGTCCCTTTTCCCTCTGTCCAATTATGGAGCTATTCGCTGGGACCTCGCTAGATGTTCGCAAAGTGAACCTTCGCTAGCCAGTTCGCAAAGCGAACTTCTTGAAGTTTTCCTCAATTCTTTGGCAGCTTGTATCATCTCTTTGTGTCTTCTTTATTTGATCAATTAGTGCACTTTTCTGCACAATAGCACACACGTACAAATATTTGAAGAACAACAACAGTTCACTAATAAAATCATCAATTAAAACAAGAAAGTGTTGAAAAATGTCAAGTGTCAAATACAAATATATAACATGTTTGACATCTAACAACTACTAATCAACACAATAAAATAAAAGTGATACTAGTGAATATCAACTTACAAGACCAATTCAAAAGTTTGCTCATTAATAGATGAATATCTAATATCTAAGATTTGAAAAAGGTTTTGTCAAGACCCACAAATAAGAAATCAAAGACAACATCAATATTGAATCAAAACTAGTTTACAATACATGGATTAAATGAAATACTTAAGGTATCAAAAGATTACATCCAAACCCAACAAGAAATTGAAACTCTTGCACGAAGATCAAGCTCTGAGTTGCTTTGATTTGTGCTTCTCCCTCTTAGGGTTTGTGTTTCTCTCTCTAGAATATGCTTGGAATGAAGAGAGATAAAGTTCTGATCCCAAAAAGTACAAGTTATGTCTAAAAAAGCAAGAAAAGTACTTAAATAGTATTTACAAAATCTGTCATATTTGCCTAGCGAACAACATATTCGCCCAGCGAAGTCTACTTTTAGGCACTTCAAGTGCCTCAGGAATAGTTAAACTGCCCTTGGAAAATATTTGAGTTCAACGTGCGAACACTTCTTCGCACATTGAACTGCTTCACTTCAACTTCGCCCAGCAATCTTTGGGCCCTTTTCCTACTGCCTCTAATCTGGGATGGTTCGCTGGGGCTTCGCCAGGACTTCGCCCAACGAATATTCGTTGGCTGCTCGCTTGTGTTCGCACAGTGAATATGCTGATTCCTCTTCATTTCTTTGGCTTCCTTATCCAATCATTTGTGTCTTAATCATTGATGTTGTATGCCTATTTCCTGCACAATAACACACACATCAAAGAATCCAAAGGTATTTGCAATATACTTGAAGAATCACATAAGAACAAGAAATAAATCTATTAAAACATGAGAAATGAGTTGAAAAGTTCCAAGAAAGATAATTTAATTTAAGTCAAATTTAAACTTAACAATGACACAATTGAGAGATACAATGCTAGATTGGTTGGTAAATGATAAGACCAAATAGAGGGATTAAATATTTTGACACTTTTTCACTTGTTGCAAAATTGTGTGATGTCATAGCTCTTTTTACAATTGCTTCAACTAATAATTGGAACATACATAATTTAGATGTTAATAATGTATTTCTCCATGGAGAACTATAAAAAAATGTCTACATGGTCATACCTGAAGGTGTTAAATGCACTAAGCCTAACCAAGACTATAAACTCCTAAAAAGTTTATATGGCCTTAAACAAGCTAGTAGAAAATGGTAAGCAAAGTTAATTTTCCTATTACTTCAGAAAGGTGAGAAGCTGCAAGCGCATGGTTTTTATCGAAGTAATAACGAGTTATCCTTCCCATGAGGACATCTTTGAGTACGAGGTTCTCTTATCACAATGTCTAGCTAAGACAATGATTGTTTTTTATTTGGATTCAGTTGATTTTTAATAGTTTAAAAAAGGGATTTGGGATTATGAATTCTATCCTAGACTTGCTCACGTAGGTTCTTAGTTTAGGTTAATTACGAGAACTCTACTTTTAGAAATGAATAGGAAATAATGGTAATACCTAATTTTGTTAGCACATTATCTCGTCCTAAACAAACAAACTATTTAATTTAGTCAGTGCAATTCATTTTTTTAGGATCATTTAAGTCCAGTATTAAAAATGGAACTTTTCTCAGTAAGCCTGAGACACTTTATGAATACCAATTTATCCATAAAGGCATATACATTGAAAAATATAAAACTAAAATAGACAGTGATTTCTCGTTATTAATATTTAGTAAGGAACCTACACGGGGTATGTCATTTAGACAACCCTTATGATCCTAAATCCTAAGGCTACTACTCAAACATGTCTAATGTAAAAGCATGCATGTTATTAAGTAGAAACATAAGCATGATGAACAATATATTAAATATAAAACAAGAAAATAAAAAAACCCAGATTGGGGAATGAAATACAATAGAGTATGTTCTTTAGCAAAGACTTTTATAGGAGAGGATAACTCCAAAACAATCAAAGAAGAGGCATACATGTTAGAGAAGAAAATGAGTTTCATAGCTCTGTTGAGCACGTCCATAAAGCAAGCAACAACTTCTAAATGTAATATGTGGGTGATACCTTGAGAGTTTGAGCAGGGCAACCTCATATGGAGATGAGCTGATGTTGAAGGAAAGAATGCCAAGGCCAGCAAGTTAGCAGCTAACTGGGAAATGTCATACATAGTTAATTCTAGCATAGAGAAAGGAGCATGCGGATTGGAGACACTGGACGGGGAATCAAAACCTCTTTCATGGAATGCCATGAAACTCAAGAAGTATGACAATTAAGTAGCATGAAATTACTCCACAAAGGTAATGTAATGTGTTACCTTTATTTGACATTTTAATGAAAACGGAATTATTCGCGAGATACTTTTGCATTTTTTTTTTGTAACATAAATTGAGGCAAAATGTCAATCGTCACATCACATGTGGTACACCCTCACGAGCTAGCCACTCCAAGGACGTACACGGTGAAAACTTAAAAGACTTCAAAACTGAACTAAGCCAATACTTGGGGGAAGACAAGAGGATTTGACCCTTGGCTAAGGAGGGTCATCGACGACGTTGAAGAACTAAAGGAATATACATAAATCAATAAAGCCTAAGAAATAAAACAACAAAATAAAGGGGGAGCATCACACTAAAAAGGACAATAAAATATTGTTTAAAATACACGACTAAGAGGCCAATAACATAATCCAAACGTTACTAATTCCAAAGGAAAAATACAAAGATAATCATAGGAATCGCGTGTCCCCATTATACTTATCCTCTCCGTCTTTGCGATCTCCTCCCTCGGCCGCCTCCTCCTCATTGATGACTATTTCCCCATCCACAATTTTCTTTCTCACGCCCATATTATCCAAAGGAATGTCAATTCCAAAATAGAGAAACCAAAATTTCAAAAAAATGGCACGGTGAAAAACAATATGAGCACCCTGAATACCCTCGCCAATAACATTGTTGTACTCCTTCATCCATCCCTGACAAGATTCTCGTTCCTCCGCTAGAGCATTTTTGGAGGCAATAAGTTAGGATGATGACTTTTTAGCAGAAGCATTCACCTCTTCTAAAGCCTTATTTTTCCCCGCCGGAGCCTCTTGGATATCAATAATCATAGTCGCCAAGACATAAGGAATACCATGAGTCTCCACCTTCTCTTAAAGATTCGAAACGTTCCGGCTTTGGCCTTACAGAAAGAAATTTCCTCCTTATACCGAGTCAACTTTGCTTGGATTTTAGGCACCTTTTCCTGAAGGGTAGTTCACTCACAGGTAGTTGTCTCACACTTGCTATTCCATCGACCCCTTTCTTTGATAAGGTCATTAGAAAGTCTAAAGCTTCAATAGAAATTACATTAGAACAAGAATCACAAGTCTTAGTTTTTTTCCCAACACCTTCTACGACGGGATCTTGATCTCAAGCCCTTTTGTCGGGGCCACATATAAAGAATGAGATACGTTTGTGAGACTTCTTGATCCTCTTTTCACCTTTATTTGTAGAGGTATGAGGAGGAAGGTCATGTTGTGATAAACCCAGGTTGGATGATGGCTAAGCTGGTTGGTCATAACTCGAATAAAATAAAAAGACCAGAAGAAGGGATACCCTTGGCAGCTACCATGGCCTCCATAGCCTTCCTTATTTCGTAAAGGTTTTTGAGTGAGGTCATTAAACCTGCAAACAATAAAAGATAGTCAATCATACACACACAAAAAATATTTCCCTTCACCAAAAAATTATTTAATTTCCTCAACATTATAAGCATCTAGGATAGCCCAAGAGTTGATAACCCACCTCTACTACTTCATAGATCCCACTACCTTAGGCCTTTTTCTCATCCTCATAACCTAATCGTTCTCGAAAGGACATCAAATCATTCTTCAATAACTCCTATTCTAGGAAAAAAAATTCATCACCAAAAGAATACTTAAGACCTAAGTCACTTAAAATTTATATTTTCGATTAAATTTTGTTTTATATTTTAATGACTAATTGAATATCAATGTCCTAAAGACCTAAGTCACTTAACATTTAAATTTAATTTAAAATAACTTTTAATAGAAAATAACACGACATTAAATAGTTAAACGATAAACACAAAATAAGCTAAACACTACAAAATGATAGTAATTATAGTGTTCATCATTGTTTAAATTTTACCTATTTTCACATTCAAAAAAAGACACCACATTTTTTATCATAAAAATAATAAAATTATCTTAAAATCATTGATTTTCAAATTTTCATTCCCCCTACAAGTTTATCTTTAAAACAATTTTAAAAAAATATTAAAGAAATACTTTTTTTAACAAAATGAAATACTACTATCTTTCCTTTTATTTTATAATAATGCTAATTTTTTCCTTAAAGAGTATATATACCTTAATATTTTGAGGTTGATTCATATTATCCTCTAAAATAAAATATTGAAAGCAAGTAGTATGAATCACATATTTCATTCTAACCACAATTTTCTCTCTCCGACCGATAAGAAACCAACGAGACCAATACCCATGTGGTTTCTTAGGATCCACTCGCTTCACTCTCTTCATGTTCTTGCCTTTTCCACTTCACCAAAACTCGTGACCCATTTAACCCAAAAAAAAGACCCATTATTTTCTGTGTATTCTTCTCTTTTTCTTGTTTTCTTCCATTTTCCCAACCCCAACTTCACACTTCTTCCTCCAATGCTTGTAACTTGTTCTTGGGTCTCTATTTAAAGGCTTAACTTACTTCATTTTCCATCTGGGTATTGTTTTTGTGATTGAGTAAAATTTTGTTGACTGAATGATGTCTCTTACTAGCAAAAGTGTTGATTTTGTTGGGAAAAACTTGGTTTCTTGTGGCTGTTCTTCCAATGCTTCGTTTCATAGGTATGATAAGGTGAGGAATTTTCATGCAAAGGTGAATTCTAAAAGGTGTGGAAGTGGAGCTCGTAAATTGGTTTCTTCTAAGAAGAAAAACACTCCTCAATATCGTGTCTCTTCTATGGACACTGCAGAGTCTACTTTGAATGGTATAACATGTTTTTTGTTATATAAATAGAATTGTGTTGTAGAGTTGCTTCATGTTTCTAGTTTGAATGAATTATTTCATATAGCACTGAGATAGATATAGACTTTGGTGTTGGTTGGTGTTCGTCATAACCAAGACTGAAGTCTATATCTGTGTCAGTGTTTCATAGTGAATGAATGAGTATGTGTTGGTATTGATTTTAGCAGTGGCAGTTTGGAATTAGAAGCTTTTGTTTGGTTTTTTTTGCATAGGTGGAACTCAAGCAATTAAAGACCTTGCTAAAGGATTGAATTTGAAGACTTATTCTGAAACTCCTATTTCACCTAATAGATTGTTTGAAGTAGTTTCTGATGATCTTCAAACACTCAATAAAAATCTGTTGACTGTAAGTAGTTCAGTGATTTGTCACGTGGCCTTCTTTGCTCATTGTTGTTGTTAACTGTTTTTGAATTTCTTGTTTCAATTCTGTTTGATAAAATATTGATTCTTGAGTCTCATGATACAAGCTTTGAAAGCACAATGCTTTAGGATTAAATATGATTATTCTTTAGTTGCTTATTTCTACCTTCCATTTTTTGTTGTCAATGGCATATCGCGAGAAATAACAGTTTGTTCAATTTTTGCTACACTATCAACAACTATTTGACAACACTTTGTATTAAATAGTGTATCACAAAGCAACAGTGATTTCTTCCGATTCCACTATACTATGGCACTATAGTTGCTATTTGACAACACTGGTCATTCTTATTGCATGCTGAACATACTTTCCTTTTAGCTTCTTTTACATTGCAAACATGAACGATTAAATGTTTGTTACCTAGATGTTAGTGTATGAGTGTATCTCATGACGATGCTCTTGATAGATTGTAGGCGCGGAAAATCCAGTTTTGGTATCTGCAGCTGAGCAGATCTTTAGTGCTGGTGGGAAGAGGATGAGACCAGCTCTCGTGTTCTTGGTGTCAAGGGCGACAGCGGAGCTACTTGCCTTGGAGTAAGTAAAAAATTCTCTCTTTCTCTCTTTCTCTCTCGCACGCGCGCAGACTTACACTGAAATTATTTGCTTGTCCTGAAAGCTTCATGTTAAAATGAATGATTCCAGGGATCTTACTATAAAGCATCGACGTTTAGCCGAGATAATTGAAATGATTCATACTGCAAGTTTGATACATGATGATGTGTTAGATGAGAGTGACCTAAGAAGAGGTAAGCTTGCAATCCTTATTTAGTAATATCTGTTTAGTATTCTTGATATCGCTTTATTTTTCTGCTTATGATCTTGTATGGCAATGTGCATTCCCTAAAGCAACTTTCTCATACAGTACGGTTGTTTCGATTTTAATCTCAGACAACCATGTTGTAATCTATTTGATCAAGAATTTCCTTTAAGCCTCACGCGTATATGCTTAAGCATCTATGCTTTGTTCTTGTATCACGTAGCATCTGGTTTCCTAGTTTCCTTCTTTTCAAACTACTCTGCTGGTGTCTGTTTCCGTCTATTCGTACTCGATGCGGTTACTAACTTGCTATGGATTACTAGGGAAGGACACTGTACATCAAATGTTTGGAACAAGAGTGGCAGTGCTGGCCGGTGACTTCATGTTTGCACAGGCATCGTGGTATCTCGCCAACCTTGAAAACATTGAAGTCATTAAACTTATCAGCCAGGTGAGTTCCATCATTCTACCTTTTAAAATCGAGTAAATTGTCATTTTGGTTCTTAAACGCGTGTGGCGATGTCACTTAGTCCCTTAATGTATTCAAATCACAAAAACATCATTGCGTAACTTTTCGGTGCTGTGGCGGCAGGTGATTAAAGACTTTGCTAGTGGAGAAATAAAACAGGCTTCTAGCTTGTTTGATTGCGGCGTTCAACTCGACGAGTATCTAACCAAGAGTTTTTTAAAGACAGCCTCGTTGATTGCTGCTAGTACAAAAGGAGCTGCAGTTTTCAGTGGTTCAGACACCAGCATCACTGAGAAAATGTACGAATACGGAAAGAATCTTGGTCTGTCCTTCCAAGTTGTTGATGACATATTGGATTTCACGCAATCGGCGGAGCAGCTTGGAAAGCCTGCCGGCAGTGACCTTGCCAAAGGTAACCTGACCGCTCCCGTAATTTTCGCGTTGGAGAAAGAACCGAAATTAAGGGATATCATTGAGTCTGAATTTAGCGAGATCGGTTCGCTTGATGAGGCGATTGAGTTGGTTAAGAGTTGTGGCGGAATCGAAAGAGCACAAGAGTTGGCGAAAGAGAAAGCGGATCTTGCTATCCAAAGTCTTCAATGTCTACCACAAAGCGGGTATCGGTTAGCTCTCGAGGATATGGTGACATATAATCTTCAAAGGATTGCATAAGCTTGTTCATGATGAAGAAACATTAAGAAAATCAAGAATAATTCATTATTCTTTCATCTTAATATATGGAAGAGAACCTTGAGTTTGAAGTTATGTGATTCCAAGAAATTTTCCAGAAAATGAAGCAAACAAGTTCCCCTTGTGCTACTTTTAGGGTGCTAATATAGACATTCAAGGATCAAGTTCATCCAACATAATATAATCCATTATTGTATTTATGATTTTATACATGTGTCAGTATATTCTTTCCCCCATTTTTATTTTCTTGGAACTGGTTGTAAGGGAACAAAAACTGAAAAATAAAAATACTAATAATAATATTAATTTTCTTGTTTTATTTTGTTCTGTTTCTTTAGGTACTGACTTTGACTCCCATACAACTATAGAAACTGACTCTGAATCTGTTGTTAACTGCTTAGGGTGTAAACTAAAACTTGTAGCTGTTGACCAAGTTATCATAGATTGTATAGATTGTACTGATGTGTTGTTTTCTTTGAGACCAGACACTAGAGTAGTCTTTGATGTGTTGTTTTCTTTGAGACCAGACACTAGAGTAGTCTTTGATATGTTTTCTTTGAGACCAGACACTAGAGTAGTATTTGATGTGTTTTCTTTGAGACCAGACACTAGAGTAGTATTTATTAAGAAATGATAATATTTTGCAGCTCATGAGTTAAAATATGATTGAAATTAGTTAAGTCATTTGTATCATGTCACTTATTCTTGCCTTTGCCATAGGCCCAATAAAAGAAGGACCCAATTATTAGTCCAAGAATAATTTCACTAGGGAAAATGTTCTTTCCACCCGCTTTCACACTATCGGGAAAAGTCTATAATATTTCTAGTCCATCGTGAAAAGTTTATAATATTCCTAGTGTTCGGAGATATATTTTCAAATGCACATTTTTTAGTCATTTCTTAAGCCAAATTAAAGAGACGCCAAATTTAATTTAGAGATACATTTATGGATGTGTAAAAAGTGTGTCTGAATATGTATCTTTGTAAACACTATTTATTAAAAAATGTGTGAGTGGTGTGGAGATGCATCTCCGGTCGCTATTCTTACATATCCCGCGTCAGACCCTTCCTTATTCCCCCTCCTTCATTTTCTCAAAAGTTCTAAAAAACAACTCATTTGAGCTCCGCAACAATTTTACTTCTCATCCATTCTTTCAAACTTATATTATTAGAGCTTTTTCTCATCCTTTCTAACATCTTATACATTTAATCTTCTACTTCTCATCAAATTGATTTCGTAAGTTTTAAAAGAATCTATTTACTTTTATGTTTTGATTTTTAGTTAGTTGTTTAGGATACATTAGTTGTTATAGGTACATTAGATAGTAGTGTAAACGAAATTGGTAGGTTAGAACAACATGCATTGAGGTATTTTAAAACTGTTAGGGCAGAAAATTGGTTGTTGCCATAGGAGACTATCGCAAGTTTGTTCCGAGATGTATTTCCGAATTTGCCTTGAAATGTTTTTGGAGATGCATCTCCGGATTGGACTCAGGTAGAAAATTGGGTGATTTTGTTAATTTATCTAGACATGTTGTTTATACTTGTCTCTGTTTCTAATGTAGGTGCAATGGCTGAAAAAAACACTGGTCGGATTAGACTCGGACTTGTGTCCCAAGCCACGTCGTTACAACATGAGAGGGCCGCAACGAGATCCACGAGGCCACAAGTTACGGATAACTCATTTGGTGGTGCATCTACTTCGCAGCCTCGAGGTTCCCACCCGTCTGGTTCTCATAGTTGACTCTCTTAGGCATCTCAGACATATGATGCAGCAGAACCTGAGGTTCTTAAGGCCCCTATTGACCCTGAAGCCCCATGAAGCCCAGGAGGAAGCCGATCTGGATGCTCCATTAGAGAGTTATCCAAGAGGGCCACTTGACACCTCCTTACTTTATAATTATGCAGAGCATGTTGCTAGGCATGTCTAGCATGGGGAGGTATACTTCTTTTCTTTTGCAATACATATATTGTCAACTAATTAAGTCCATATTGATTCTTATGTTTTCTTTTTACATGAGCGTGATTGTTTGAAAATGATTAACCATGACAGGAAGATACTGGAGTTTCCACAGCCCACTGTTGCTTAGTTCATTGATGTTAACGTTATTCCGGTCTTGACGGTTTATGTTCATCTACGTACATGACCATAAACCACATCATGCATGTGGATTTTGTAGAGAGGTGACACTCAGAGACGTCATCTTTACACCTACCTATAGGCGAGATGACCACCACTTTGGATGAAGTCTCATGCCTCTTGCATCTTTCCATCAAGAGGAGATTATTGGACCATGGAAGGATCGGGCGAGAGGAATGAGTCAATCTGATGGTTACCCTATTAGGGGCTGACCTTGATAAGGCAGCGGAGGAGACAACTCGCACTAGAGGTGCTCATGTACGATATAGCTTTTTGGAAAACCTTTATAAAGGCCATTTGTCGGGGGTCTTGGATGCCGTAGGCGATGATATCCAGGTTGAGTACCATTGGCATTGCGCATTGAGGTGTTACCTATTGTTCTTGGTTGGCATGTCCACGTTTGTGGACAAAAGTGCAACATATGTCGATGTGATCTACCTCAAGTACTTCACAGACCTGAGTGTGATTCACGAATACAACTGGGGGCCACCTGTTTGGTCTATATGTACTCGAAGCTGGGCGAGGCTAGTCTTTGGAAGACAAAACAGATGACGGGGTGCTGCATGTTGCTTATGGTAATTTCTTGTTACTAATATTTTCATAATTAACTTGTTAAACTTGTTCTTAATATTGTATCTGAACCATTTTCAGGGTTGAATCATCTCCTACTTCCCTCGCACCACCAGATTTGAAGTTGCGCCTCACTACACATAGTATTGGCATCGTGCAACCTTTTTTGTTTCATACATAGGGAATGGTATGTCAAGCCATTCAAAGTATCTCTTAACCGTATGGTATCCGATGACATTTGCTTCTACCTATACGAGGATCACCGCCAGACACATCAATTTGAAGTTATTTCCTTATACTTTGGCTAGCTGGGATGTGCAGCATATCTTATATATCTGTATTTGCTCGAGCGAGTGATGTGCTAGTTGGCTACTTGCAGATTATTCCAAGACCTCATAATGAGTCTGCTCCTCCCGGTGTGCGTCGCATAGATCTACAGGCGATACTAGATAATTTCGAGAGTCACCTGGTACTAGGGGAGTACCGTCGGGAGCTAACTCATGTACACTGGGTTTGTACTGAGGGACATGGTTCTATAGGGTGTCACACCCTATCATGATACCAAACGCTCCTGGAGGACTACACAGGTCAGCTAACCAGGAGGTACTTGAGGTTCGGGATGAGCAGGCAGAGAGTGTGATGACACTATGTCGGCGTGTTGCGGAAATGGCTAGAGCAGCCATAGAGTTAAGACTCTTTGAGGATGAAAGTCTCCAATTTCTCTTAGTGGAGCGCATGGTTTTCGAGTTACGGAATGTCGTTAAATACATGCGCGGAGGCCGTCAGTTAGGCATACCTAGTAGTTTATATTGGGATATTTTTTTGTATTTTTGGATGTATTTTTGAACAAATGATATGTTATGTGTGAATTTTCTTGACTTTTTATTTATTTATTAATGTATGAATTTTTATCTTCCTTTAACTTTAAAATAACTTCATTTTCCTTTGATTTTACGTTAATATAAGTTGGTCTCACAAAAATTGAATGTTTGGACATTGGTGTTGTCCTGATATGATTCAGTGAGGATTTTGGAGATGTATCTTCGAAATAATTCCCCTTTGTATTGTCCACACTTTGAAAAACTTTCAGAGAACATTTCAGAAATGCATTTCCGAATACACCAAATATCATACAAAGATGCATCTTCGAACTATTTTTTTTGTTCAAAATGAGGTGGATCTCATAATAGCGCATTTTTATTTATAATTTGGATGCATCCGGAAATGCATTTCTGAACGCATGAAGGGTAATTTTGGATTTTTAAAGGGTGTGGAATGCTTATATAAGGTCCTAATAAGCAATCCCTTTCAATAGAGAGAAATGCATTGCCAACCGGGCTGCAAGACCTGGTCCAAACCATGGACCCTTAACCATAGTTGGATATCATCAAACGGTCTCCCACATTCCAAGTCTTGAAGCGTGTACATTTTAACCAACTATCAAGTATAAGGTGTCTCACAAGAAGAAAATGTATGATTTAATTTCACTCGGAGTCTCATTACTTCTTATTCTTTCATTAACTTGAACATTAAAATGTTAACCTTACGGATACCCCTCTCCGTTGCACCAGAAATACAAATCCACCGCAGCAAAATATTATTTTATATTAAGGGTGTTCATATCCAAACTAATTTAAACAAAAACCGCAAATCGATAAAAAAGACGAAAACCACAATAAACCGAAAATTATTAAATGTCTTTCGATGTCATTTTGTAAGAAACCACATAGTTTAGATCGAATTTAGATTGATTTTTCAAAACCGATCCAAACCAAATTGCATGCATATATATTTAAACTTCTATATTTTTTATCAGTATGATATGTAGTGTTAATTTATTATTAGATTATACTTATTTTTTTTTAAATACAATTATTTTTAGTTTAATTTAATTTATTTATTTGTATTATTTTATTTGTTTCAACAATAAACCGATCATTATTATTTTGTAATATTAACTTTTAGTTTAGTATATGTTATATATTCTATCAAATTTATTATTTATTAGTATTTTTATAATATTAATAAAAATATAATTTGTTATTTGGATATATTAAAAAAATCAATCTAAATCCAACTGCATGAAATTGGATCAGATCAGATTTTTTTAACTTATTATCTAAAATCGAATCAAACCGCAAATAAATTTATCTTTACATTGAATAATATTTTGTTTCAAAACCAATCAAACCGGACCGCAAATATCCTTAGTTTATATTTTCACTTATAATCTCCGAACACCCGTCATCTCTATTTGTACATTTGAATAACATTGTTAAATAATAAAATATAATTTATTTACTTATGTAAATTGTGAGTTATCATCCAAATTATTCTGTCTAAATTTTCCCTTAGCTTTGATTCTAACAAACATACCGCTGCTTCTTAACCTTTCACAATATTCCTCTGCAGCAGCTATAACCATCTCATTTTATAATAGATTTTCAGCATTGCAGAATGATCAGCTCCATAACGAGGAATGTGGGTTACCTTGATTGCAAACCAATTTACATAGCACAGTCTAGGTGACACTGGTTTTCTCAGGTTTTCCCATTTAATCCCAACCATCCCGATTTGCTGCAGCGTATACATATCTGAATGTCCGATTTAGGTCAAATTCTAGAGCTGTCAAATGGGCCGGCCCGGCCCAGCCCGCATCGGTCTGGTGGATCAACACTTATAAGTGGGCTGGAGTGGATTGACCCGATTACTTTATGGGCTATTAAAATTGAACCCAACCCAATTTTTTATGGATTGTGCAGCTCGATGGATCAGACCCGCCTATATATTTTAATATTATAATTATAATTTTTAAATTTAGAGACAATAAAATACAATCATACATAACAAAATAATTACTCATCTAACCGTTCAAAATAGATATAAAAATAAATTATAAAGTAGCCAATTTTTTGACTAAGTCCCATGAACACTTGGTGTATCCAACAATTGTCATATAGTATAATTTTAGAGACAATAGAATACATTCACACATATATAACCAAATAATTAATCACCTAACTATTCAAAATATATAACAAAATAAACTATAAAGTAGACAATGTTGTGGCATAAGTCTATTGAACACTTGGTGAATCCAACAATTGTATCTCCCCCACTTCTACTATGATAATCATTTTAAGCTTATTTTCTAGGAATGATTATATTAACAAATGGAAAAGCAGTTATGCTTTTATATGCTTCTGCCTCTCTGTCTGGTCCTTTTATTTACAATGCAGTAAATGAACATTAAACTACCACCTTGTGGTGCATGGATGCGCTTGTTAATGTTACAACATAACTGGCAACTCAATAACTTGAAAACAAATGTAAATTGAAAATAAAGTACAAAGACTATTAATTACAATTTACAAACTCACTAGAAGGTTCAACAACTTTAAAATCATGCAACCAATTACGCGTGCAAATTAATGCTTGCACGGTTTTAGGGAGTAAGTAATTCCTATATTTATGCTAAATACGACCTCCAATGCTAAAAGTAGATTAAGAAACCACTGTTGTGATTGAAATGGTTAAAATGTCACAAGCAATTAATTTCCAATATTAAAGAATATTCACATCATCATCCAAACATTTTTCATCCAGGTATATTTCAAGTTTGGACTTGCCATCATTTGAAATCTTTTGTATCTTTTCTTGTGGTATTAATAAAATTAGACATGCAAAAACTATATAAACTAGGCTTGAATAGAAAAATAAAGTAATGTAATGAGTACAAATTACTATTTTTTAATTTTTTTAATGGGCCAACCCGAAGCCCGCTACATTGGCCCGATGGGCTGGCCAAAAAAGATAAGGTTGTATTTTTTAAATATTTTTTTATGGTCCGACCCGTGCTAAAATTTAGGGCTTATGGGTTGGTCCAATGAACTGGGCTCATTTTGACAGCTCTATCAAATTCTGTTAATTTAAGTTTAGTATTTTTAAAATTATTATAAAATAAAAATTATATAAAATTTTTTAGTCATTTACCCCCTGCAATATATGCGACTTTTGATTTACTCCCTTTAAAAAATATATTTTGGATTACCCCCTGAAATTTTGGGGTACCCCCTAAGCGTGTAAAAATTAGGGGGTAAATTAAAAAAAAATTTTACAGGGGGTAATTTTTTTACCTATGTGTTTGGTTGGGGGTAGATGGAGGGGAGGGAATATTTAATAGTTTTTGTGTTTGGTTCAAAATTTAAGAGGGGGATGGGAGGTAGATGGAGGGGAGCAAAATCCCTCCTGACTCACTTTTTGCTTCCTCCCAATTTGGGGGGATTTGGAGGGGAGGGGAGGGGATTCACTTTAATCATAGCTATATTTACATTTTTATCCTTATTATTTATTTAAATATAAATTTAACTTATTAAAAATGTTAAATGTTATATTTTGAACAAATTTTATCTTTCTTTTATATTTCTTATACTTTTTATATATTATTATTATTATTATTATTATTATTATTATTATATGTGTTTAAATCTTTTTATTTTATTTATTATATTTTATTGTTACTTTTTAATTATTGTAATGTTCTTGTTTATAATATTTTTTATTAGATTTTATTATATTTGATAATCTTCTTAAAATTATATATTATAATCGTTATAATTTTTATAAAATTTTTTAAGATGCTCTCGATTGAATACTTTATATTTCGTCAATGAATTTGTGTTTGAATTATAAATGATAAATATCATGAGTCTTATGATACAATTAGAAGGATAAAAATGTAAATTAGTTTTAAAATACCTCCCCTCCCCTTGTGAACCAAACATATTTGTAAGTAAAATACCTCCCCTCCCCTCCCCTTTCCTATTTTGAACCAAACATATATATATATTTAATTATGGTTTTTAATTTTTTAATATGATTTATTAAATTTTTTTATTTTATTTTATATGATTCAAACATAATTGATGGATATTATTTAATACATAAAATTTTATATTCTCCAAACATAATTCATGAATTTCATTCAATATATAAAATTTTATATGCTTCAAATATAATTCATGAATTTCATTCAATAATATAAAAGTTTAACATAAGGTTATATTTTTTATTAAATTTATTATTTTATCATATTTTTTATAATGTTATAATTAATTTTAAAAATTATAATTTATACATTTAAATATCTAAAACTAAATAAATAAAAAACTTAAAGTTTTTTTTTTAAAGCAAGCTGCATTGATTTAGAGTATAATGGATATTCTTACCCTTTACAAAAAGACCAAAATAACAAGAGATTCCTAATCAACTCAAAACAATCTAACCACAAGAAGTCATACAAAAAATGAAGAAGTTTGAGTTGGGGTAAGAAATATCTCCTATGCACGACCACTTCTAAACTAAAAACTTAATATTCCAAACTATATCATTAATATTACAACTTCCATTATTGAAAAGCCGATCGTTCCTAGTCTTCCATAAAATCTAAACAGTCGCTAACTGATCCGATGTATTCGAACTGGTCCACGCGAGCTGGTCGTCAGAAGGTGAGGTGCCCGGATGATGGCTGGTCGTAAGGCGTGCAACGTGCTCGGCTTGAGAATGAGGAGAGGAGGGGGTGTACCTGCAAGGTACTTCGACGCTCAAGTAAGAAAGGGTCAGAGAAAACGGGGCAAGTTCAAAGTGTATTCTTAGGGTGAAAATGTGATACCTGACCCTCTCAAGTGAGAGGGTTTATATAGAGCCCCCAGCGCGTGGCCAACGGTCCTATTTTCGGGGTGAACTAGCCGTTTTTCCCAAAGAATAGGTAACCGCCCAAACTAGCCGTTATGTCGGGCAGGGTGCCCTGAACTAGCCGTTATGTCGGGCAAAGACGCAGTTGCGGGCACCTGCCCATTGCCGTTCGGGCAGCGAGGAAGCCGTGCGTAACGGGCATTAGAGCCGGGGAGGGACGTTGCGTTCCTTGCCCGGTTGGAGGGGCAGAAATGTCACTTTTGCCCCTCTGTGGGTTGGCTTAGGCAATTTGGGCCGCTCTGGAGCAGAGGTGGATTGGGCCGATTCTAGCCATTGGTCCAGTCCAGAATAGGAGCCCCCCAAGTCGTTGCTCCCGAGCATGGGAGTGATGACTTAAGGACTGCTCGTCGACCGGGGGAGTTGCGCAGAGTCATCGTAAGGAGACGAGGAAGATTGTCTCGATGTGCCCGTGGCCCTCAGTGCTCGTGATGTTTGTGGTCGTGACCATGTTGTCCGGTATTCGGGAAAATAAAGCGTCAGAATGGGAAACGTTGGGCTGCCACGTGTGCATCGAGCCCTGCGTAGCAGTTAATAGGTAATTATGGCTAGTGGGCAGTCATTATTACCTACGGGCGCGTGTGTGCACGTGCCCCTCAGTATAAAAGGGGGGAGGTTGTCCCATTTTGCACTTTTTCCTTTCTAATTTTTCTTCGTCGTCATCAGTGTTCCTGCCCGTCGCCGTCTACAAAGCAACCGACCACCGTGCCAAGTTTCGAGCAGCCTTTCTCTTCTACTCAAAACAAGTAAGTCTTCTGGTTTCCAGCTTGTTCTACTTCCTCTCATTGTCAATGGTAGATTGCATGCGGCTAGGGTTAGTTTTAGGTGGTAAAGTAGGTAGATTTCCGGCGAATGTTGGTGGTGGGCGGTGGTTCTGCCTATCCGCTGTACCAAGCATCTCGTCGGAGTGGATGGCGCGTTCGGTGAACGTGGTGGTCCGCGCCGTGGTTGCGAGTCGCGTCTTACCATCTTCTGGTGGACTGGTGAACTTTTCGGTGGAGCGTTTCCAGATTCCGGTGGAGTTTTTAACGGAATTTGGGCACGAGCGCGGGGAGGTTCCTCAGAGGAAGATGGCATGTCTCGGTCACCTCCTTGCGGGGAGGTTTTTCCTTTCTTTGTTTGATGTTAGGGCTTAGGTCGGGGACGTTGTCCTTAGCCTTCCGCGCGCCCTTTCACTTGACTTAGCGGTGGAAGGGTGGATTTGATTTCCTGTCTAATTCACTGTCTTTCTCTGCTTTTTCAGGTGATCGTAGGGGCGATGGAGCCAGAGAGGGAAGTTATCCCCGTTACATCCGAGGAGGAGACCGTGTCTGAGGAGAGCAGTAGTGCAACGGCCTCGAGCTCCGCGTCCTCGAGCTCGTTGGCTTCGAACTCCTCGAGCGAAGTCGAGGGGGAAGCGAGTGATGCTGAGGAGGGAGAGGATTTGGAGGTCGTGGAGGAGGACGCAATGGAAGAGGACGCTGATGTGTACTGCCCAGAAGAGTGGGAGGTGGCCGAACCTTCAAACCATATTTCCACGTTTGCCAGGTCTACGGCGGACGCTTTTACCGAGGTGGGGCCAGCGGGTGAATGGAGAGTGCTTATGCCTAATTTGGACGAGCGGATCTGCTCGAACTTCGGGGACTGCTTCGCCATGTACGAATATGCCTTCAAGGAATTGGGGCTGAGGTTGCCCTTTACCGACTTCCAGCGGTCAGTGTTTGAGCACCTGAAGTTGGCTCCTTCTCAGCTCCATCCCAATTCGTTGGCCTTCATACGGGCTTTTGAGTTGGTGTGCGAGCACCTTGCTCTGGGGACCACTCTTCCTTTATTCTTTGCTGTTTTCAACCTACAGCGGCAGCTGGCGGGGAAGAGGTATGGATGGGTCTCGTTGAAGCAGCCTAGAAAGCTATTTAAGTCGTTCTCAGAGTCCATCCGAACGTTCAAGGGACGGTATTATATCGTCGAGCCCTTGTCCGAAGCTGCGCAGGACAGCGTGTATGTCTAGGAGGTAGAGTATGATGAGAACGGAGATGAGCTGCTTACCGAGGAAGGGAAATATATCGGGGAGAGAGTGTATAAGTTTCTGATCCGCTGGACACCCGAGCACTTCTCGAAGAAGCCCAGCGCCTACGTCTTTGAGCCGAGCGCGTTGCGCGGGCAGGATGCTGTGTCCTACGAGACGCTGGTGAGGTGGGTCAACTCCTTCGATCTTGCGAGCTGCTGGACGAGCAAGGGTGCCCCTATCTACGAGGATGACGGGAGCCAGAGAGTTGAGTGTCGGTTTATCAATGTGAAGGCTCTGCTGGAGTGCAAGACTCCCGTGGATGCCCAGAAGTTACTCGGTAGTCTTAGTTACTTAGACTTTATTTGTTATTTCTTTTTCTTCCCCGTTGCTAACGTGTTCATTTCGTTTGTGCAGGTGAAATGCCTCAGGCTCGTGATCGTGTGGTGAGGAACGCCATGGCGCGGGGCAAGGCTGGAGCAGCTCCTCCCAAGGCCCGTCCTGTTGGTGGTGCTCGTGCTCTTCCCCTTGCTCAAGCTGCGGTGGGAACCTCTGCTTCTCCTACTCCAGCTCCCCGGGATTCTCCATTGGCTCTGGCTGGGCGAGCGAAGCGGCAAAGGTCATCGGATGCGGTGGACCTGACTCGGGCGCCCGAGAAAGGGAAGTTTGAGCTTCCTCCGTGTGTCCTCGACCGGAGGTTCTTTGAGGGCAACACTTTGGTCGTTCCGCGGGCAGAGTCACTCAACCTCAGAAGCATGGACCAAGCGATCAAGAGGGCGATGGTGGCCCAGGATGCTTCTGCCATGGTGAGGATGCTGGAAATGGCGGCCGTTTATGCGGAAGGGGACTCTGTGCTTGAGGCTGAACTCACTACTGCCCGGGCCTCCGAGGCGTCCCTAAAGGAAGAAGTCAAGGGTGCTCGCGAGACTATGAGGAAGGCCGAGGAGGAGACGGCTAAGCTGAAGGAGGAGGTAACCAGGTTGAAGGCGGAGAAGAAGGCTGCGGAGGACTTGAACAAGGAGCTGATGGCGACCAGTGCCCCGGGTGCTGATGAACCGGACGAGATAAAGGTGCTGAAAACTAGGGCTGAGCTGGTCGCCAGCATACTGCAAGCCGTGAAAGTGCCGTGGCCCAGTTGCGGGTGGTGAACCCCGGGCTCGACATTTCGACCGATGGTATCCACTACCTTGCACGAGTGGAGGATGGTCGCATCGTCTTGCCCGCAGGCCTGGTTCTCGACACCCCCAAAGCTCAGACCGAAGATCAGCCAGTGGAGGAGCAGGAGCCCGAGTCAGAGGCGACCGAGCATGTGGAAGGATGAGGATTCATGTTGTTTTGATGTTGTTGTGTTTTGTCCGGCCTGCGTGCCGTTGATTAACTTGTAATTTATTTGTTTTTTGGGGGGGCATGGCCCCCTTTTTTATGTAATACGCACAGTCTTTTGGCCCTTGTGGCCTTTTTATTTAATGCCCGCTACATTTGTACAATTTTTGTTGTACTTTACATTATTGTTGTACTTTATCTTAGTTGTGCGTGTATGACTGCCCGTCGGAGGGTGTGTCTGTTAGTGGAGCTATCTTTTGAAAGGTAGCTCGCTGCGTGTGAATTTGCCAGTGGGGGGAACTGGGCGAACAGCCGGGGAAGTCCCTGGCGAGGTTGCAGATCTCAGGTCGCGATTGAGGCCTGAGGTCGCGGCGTGAACGTCCCATCACGAGCTGGGGTTCTTCCAATCATGGTACTTGGGCGAAGGCGGTGCTCGGTTGAGGACCGCCGTCGAGCAGAGTTCCGGCTTGTTTGTTTGAGCGGGATTCTACTTTGTGTGCATGCGTCGCTTGTACCTGGGCGAGCATGATGACCGCTAGGTGGTCTCTGGATATGAGGAAGCCTAAGGTTACTTTAGCTGTAGTATTGCTTAAGTTTCTCAGCATTCCATGGTCGAGGGAGTGCCTCCCCGTTGAGGTTTTCGAGGAAGTATGCACCATTTCCCGTTTTGGCGCGGACTCTGTATGGCCCTTCCCAGTTGGACGCTAGTTTGCCTTCGCGAGAGTCCTTGTGGTTTCTTCGCAGGACAAGGCTGCCCACATCGAACTCTCGTCGTAAGACTTTGGCGTTGTGCCTGATTGCCATTTTTTGCTTAAGGGACGCTTCGCGGAGGGCTGCTCCTGTTCGGATTTCCTCGACGAGGTCGAGCTCTTCTCTCATTGCTTCGTTATTCATTTCCTCGTCTAGAGGTGATTCGGTCCTCCTGGACGGCACGTGGATTTCGATGGGTAAAACAACCTCCATGCCATATGCTAAGCGGAAAGGCGTTTCCCCGGTGGTGGACTGGGGAGTAGTGCGATATGCCCATAAGACGCTGTGGAGCTCTTCGACCCAGGCTTTCTTCGTTTCATCCAGTCTTCGTTTGAGGCCACGAAGGATGACGCGGTTGGCCGCTTCCGCCTGCCCATTGGTCTGGGGGTGCTCTACCGAAGCGAAGTGTTGCTTTGTTCTGAGATGGGTGACGAAGTCTTGGAATTTCTTGTCCGTGAATTGTGTCCCATTGTCCGTGACGATTGCTTGGGGAATCCCAAAACGGGCAAGGATATTCCGCTTGTAGAAGCGTAGAATGTTAAGTGTTGTTATCTTCGCTAAGGCTTCTGCTTCTATCCATTTTGTGAAATAATCTACGCCCACTATCAGGTATTTGTTTTGGCTGGACCCCGTCACGAAGGGTCCTAGGATGTCTAGGCCCCACCAAGCGAATGGCCACGGGGATGTCAAGCTTTTCAGCTCGTTAGGTGGAGCTAGGTGTATATCCCCGTGCCATTGGCATTTGTCGCATTTCTTCACATGCTCCTTGGCGTCTTGCTGCATAGTTGGCCAATAATATCCTGCCCGGAGTGCCTTGCGGGCAAGGGACCTTCCTCCCAAGTGTTGGGCATTAATGCCTTCGTGGATTTCTCGTAACACGTGGGGGACAATCTCCTCCTCTATGCACTTTAGTAGTGGGATGGAGAAGCCCCTTCGGTAAAGTTTATTCTCGAGGATGACGTACGAGCAAGCTCTTCGTCTGATGGTGCTGGCTTCCTTGGGGTCATCCGGAAGTTCGTCCCTGGTGAGGTAGTTGTATACGGGCGTCATCCAGCAGTCGCTGTCTCCGATCGCGTGCACGTGTAGGGTCGAGGATCCCTTATCGATGCTGGGTCGGGGAAGTATCTCTTGGATGACTGACCTGTTTCCGCCTTTCCTCTTGGTGATCGCTAGTTTGGACAGGACGTCTGCTCGCACGTTTTGTTCGCGGGGAACATGTCTTACTGCTACTGTCCTGAACCTCGACATCTTTTCCTTGACTAGAGAAAGGTATTCAGATAGACTGTCGTTTTTGGCCTGATACTCCCCGGAGATCTAGTGGGCTACGAGCTGAGAGTCCGTGCAGATGACGATTTCTTCTACCCCTAGGTCTTCGGCTAGGCGCAACCCAGCGAGGAAGGCCTCATACTCAGCCTGGTTGTTCGACGTGGGGAAGGACAAAGTGAGAGAAGCCTCTACTATGGTCCCTTCATCGTTTTCAAGAATTACTCCTGCCCCGCTGCCGCTCGAGCTGGATACTCCGTCCACGTAGATGGTCCATCTGTTTGCTATGTGGGGCGAGGAGTCTGAAAAGGTTACTTCCGCCACGAAATCGGCCAGGGCCTGTGCTTTGAGAGCTTTTCTGCTTTCGTACCGGACGTCAAATTCGGACAGCTCCAATGACCACTTGAGCATTCGACCGGCCATGTCTGGCCGGCCCAGTAATTGCTTGATGGGTTGATCCGTCCTTACCACGATCGTATGGGCCAAGAAATAGTACCTCAGTCGTCTGGCAGCGTTGATGAGGGCCAATGCTACCTTTTCTATCTGTTGATATCGCAACTCCGCGTCTTGCAACGCTTTGCTCGTGAAGTATACTAGTTTTTGCCCGGTAGGATTTTCGCGAATGAGAACGGCGCTCACGGCCTCGGCAGTGATGGCGAGGTATAGGAACAAAACTTCCCCGGTATCTGGTCGCGATAGCACGGGCGGTTTCGACAGGGCTTACTTTAAGTGAAGGAGGGATGCCTCGCATTCTTCGGTCCATTCAAACGCGGCTTCTTTTCTCAAGAGCTTGAAGAAAGGAAGGGCGTGTTGGGCGGATTTTGCGACGAAGCGGGACAACGAGGTGAGTACCCCGTTGAGGGACTGGATGTTCTTCTTAGACGTGGGCGTTGGGAACTCAGAGAATGCCCGACATTTGTCGGGATTAGCCTCTATTCCTCGTTCCGTCAAGTAGAAACCAAGGAATTTACCTGCCCGTACTCCGAACGTGCACTTCTCTGGGTTAAAACGCATTTGATATTTTCTCGCTTGGTCGAAAATTTGGCGAAGGTGGGCGACGTGGTCCAGCTCCTCGTGGGACTTGACGATCATGTCGTCCATGTATACCTCGAGCATGTCGCCTATTTGTCCTTGGAAGACTTTGTTCATCATTCGTTGGTACGTAGCGCCGGTGTTCTTCAGTCCGAAGGGCATTACGTTGTAGTAATAGTTGCCCGATTCGGTCATGAAGGCCGTGTAAGTTTTATCGCTCGCGGCCATTGGGATTTGGTTATAGCCCGAGTAGGCGTCGAGGAACGATAAAAGTTTAAAACCTGCAGAGTTATCTACGAGTTTATCTATATTGGGGAGGGGGTAGGCGTCCTTCGGACAGGCCTTATTAACATCGGTATAATCAACGCACATTCTCCATTTGCCATTATTTTTTCTTACAAGTACAACATTTGAGAGCCATGTAGTGTATTTGGCCTCAGAAATAAACCTAGCTTCTAGAAGGTCTTTAACAGCTTTCTCCGCGGCTTCCATCTTCTCCGGGGACTGTTTCCTTCTGCGCTGGGCAACGGCTTTGACGGCCGGATCAATCGTAAGCTGGTGGCAGGTGACGGAGGGGTTCAAACCTGGAATTTCAGCAGCGCTCCATGCGAACAAGTCTGAGTTCTCCCGGAGGCACGCTTTTAGCTGTCTCTTGGCCAGGTCGGGGAGGTCTGCTCCGATCTTCACTCCCCGCTGGGGGTCTTCTCCGAATGGAATGATCTCGAAGTTGCCATCTGGGATGGGGCATAGGAGATGGCCGCTGTTGTGGGACTGGCTGCCCGAAGTCGTCAGGTCTTTGGCGTGATCCTCCTCGCTGAAACGGTTGTCCAAATCGATGGATTTGACCTGGGGGAGTGGCTTTGGCTGCTCGGAGCTGCTGGGCAGAGGAGGACGACCAGATGCCCTCGGCTTCGCAGAGATGGTGCTCAGTCCTTTTGATGCTGCTTCAAAGCATCGACGGGCAGCTTTGATGTCGCCGTGGTGGGTGGCGACCATCCCTTCAGAAGTGTAGTACTTCATCTTGAGATGTACGGTAGAAGGCACTGCAATCAACTCTGCCAGGGTTGGCCTTCCAAAAATGAACTGATATAGTGACGGGCAGTTGATTACCAGAAACTGTGCTTTGATTGCTCGGGTTGTCTTTCCTGAACCGAAGGTTACGATGAGCTCTACGTAACCTCGGGGCCTTGTTACTGCTCCGTTGAATCCCTGCAGGTCGGATCCAACGTATGGAGTAAGGTGAGAGTCGTCCAGCTGCAGTGTCTCGAACAGGTGGTTGTACATTATGTCAACCGAACTGCCCTGGTCTACGAGTATCCTGCGAACGTCAAAGTTCGCCATCCTTGCCCGGATGAGAAGGGGGATGCTTGAGTTTGGTGACCCGCCGAGGAGTTCCTCCTTGTAGAAGGAAATGGGAGATGATCCTTTGTGAGTGGTATCCAGCGTGGTGACTTCGTTGGAGCTTTTGCTGATCAGTTGCTTAAATTTCCTTTTAACTGAACCGACCGTGATTTTGTTGAATCCACCACCGGAGATGACCATGGCCGATGGGAAGGTCTCCCACGGGCTATGAGCGCCGAGGAATGTGGAGGCGGGCAAACCATCGGGGATACGGAAGTCCTCTGGCCGAGTTATGGACAGAGCGACCTGTACGTTGGTGTCCTCGGAGGGCGGAGTCTCTTCTGCAGCCTTCTTACTCTCCTGGGTTTCTTGTCGGGGAGCCTCTTTCTTCTTTGCGAATTGCTTCAGGTGGCCGTCGCGAATGAGGATCTCGATGGCATCTCTGAGGTGGATGCATTCCTCCGTCGTATGGCCGTGGCTTTTGTGGAAGCGGTAATACTTGGATTTATCTACACCCGGCCTGGTCGGCAGCTGTTTGGGGAAACGTACTCCCGCCTGTTTGAACTCTGAGTTGGCACATTCGGACAAGATTTTCTCCCTCGAGGTAGTGAGGGGGGTATAGTCATGGAACCGTCCAGAAGGTCCCTTCTGTTCGCGTGCCTCGTGAGGCCGATCGTCGCGTCTTTTATCTCCTCGACGGGATGTCGAGGGCTCTTCAGCTCTGGATGTCCGGGGACCTTCTTGGTGACGGGAGGCCCGGACAGAGTGGGCAGCGACCTTCTCCTTGTACTGTATATGCGACTGGGCTTGGTGGAGGAGAGCGTTGAGGTTCCTCGGTGGATCTAGGCCGATGGCTTTCGCGAAGTTTGAGCCAGGACGTAATCCCTGCTCGAGCAGGAACTTCTTCATCTCGTCGGTCGTAGGCACTTGGACGGCTTCCTTGTTGAACCGCTCAATGTAGTCCCGAAGAGGTTCATCTCTTCCTTGTACGACAGCTCCAAGGGACGCCTCAGTCTTTGGATGGCGTCGTGATGCGGTAAAGTGCCGGGAGAAAATCCTCCCGAGCTGTCTCCAGGATGTGATGGATTCCTCTGGCAGCTGTTTGTACCAGGTCATTGCTCCCTTCCGGAGCGTGGTTGGGAACAGGCCGTATTTGATGGCTCCTCGTACACCTCTGTAGTCCAGAAGAGCATCTATGTTTTCTATGTGCTCGTCTGGGTCCATGGTTCCATCATAAGTCCCTAAAGACGAAGGCTTCTCTAGTCCTTTGGGGAGACGGGTGGCCAGGATCCTGCAGAACAACGGGCCACGAGGCTCGTCGTCGTTGTTCGAACTTGAAGTTGACGGTGACCGTTGTCTGCGCTCGCGGCGGCGGTCTCTGCGAGGTGAGGGCGATCGTGGCCGGTCGCGAGGTCTGACCGGTGGAGAATGCCCGTCTTGCCTCGTTCTCTTATGTCTTGGTGGTGACTGATCCCGCGGGGAGATCTGGTCGCGTTTGCGAACGCGTAGTGGTTCAGGCTCACGCCTCGTCATACGGTCTTCCCGACGCCTAGGTGGCGGGCTTCTTGATTTCTGGTGTTTCCTCTTGGGAGGAGAAGATCTTGGAAGAGCTGCTTCTTCGAGGGCTCCTATCCTTTCTCCTTGCTGCAAGATAAGGAGGTTCGTGCGGTTGACAGCATCTAGGAGGGCTGCAACGGCCAGATCAACGCTGGGGGGGCCAGGAATTGGTCGTTCCCCCAACGGTGACTGTTTTCCTCCTTGCTCGGTGGGAGGAGAAGTTGGAGACGCAGTGGCCCCGTCTCGAAGGAAACGGGGATCAGAAAGTAACAACGAACTGCCATTAACGTCCATCTTGTTGACGGGGACAAGAACCGTAGCGTCAGCACCTTTTGCGGAGTTCTGAGCGGCCATGTGTGGGCGGATCAAAGAAAGTATGTTTTGATCTTTTGGTTTCTGAGGAGGAAAGAAATAAGGGGAGAACAATGAGTTCCCGCAGACGGCGCCACTGATCCGATGTATTCGAACTGGTCCACGCGAGCTGGTCGTCAGAAGGTGAGGTGCCCGGATGATGGCTGGTTGTAAGGCATGCAACGTGCTCGGCTTGAGAATGAGGAGAGGAGAGGGTGTACCTGCAAGGTACTCCGACGCTCAAGTAAGAAAGGGTCAGAGAAAAAGGGGAAAGTACAAAGTGTATTCTTAGGGCGAAAATGTGATACCTGACCCTCTCAAGCGAGAGGGTTTATATAGAGCCCCCAGCGCGTGGCCAACGGTCCTATTTTCGAGGCGAACTAGCCGTTTTTCCCAAAGAATAGGTAACCGCCCAAACTAGCCGTTATGTCGGGCAGGGTGCCCTGAACTAGCCGTTATGTCGGGCATAGACGCAGTTGCGGGCACCTGCCCATTGCCGTTCGGGCAGCGAGGAAGCCGTGCGTAACGGGCATTAGAGCCGGGGAGGGACGTTGCGTTCCTTGCCCGGTTGGAGGGGCAGAAATGTCACTTTTGCCCCTCTGTGGGTTGGCTTAGGCAATTTGGGCCGCTCTGGAGCAGAGGTGGATTGGGCCGATTCTAGCCATTGGTCCAGTCCAGAACACTAACCAAACCACCCCCAAAGAGGTCTTCCTTCCTTGCCTGTTATTACTATCCATCAAAGCAACAAAGTGCTTCCAAGATATACCTTCAAAAGGAATAGAGCATCCATTCCAAAGACCCACATTTTCCCACACCTTCAAAGACACCTGACAGTTAAAGAAAATATGGTTTAAGTTTTTATAAGTTTAAGAGCAAAAAACACAGTCCAAATCACCTCCGGCTTTACACAATCCTCTTTTCCGTAATTGATCTTTTGTAGGTATTCTGTTAAGAAAAGTTTCCAGCCAAAAGTTTTGATTCTCGCCGGCACTATCGACCTCCATAACAAGTTAAAAGCCCTGAGATGAGATGGTTTCATGCTGTCAAGAAGATTTTCCCCTAACATCATTTGATAACCTTCCCTGGCAGAATAAATATTGCTGCTAGATCCTCTCCAAACTAACTCATCTTTAATTCCTGCGACCGGTTGAATCGTCCTTAATAATAGTTGTAATCTACTAAAACTCTCCACAACAATATTTTTCCCCTCTAAACCAATACCAAGACCGTCCCCACCTCCAACAACCATTTATCCAACTTCCCATTTCTGCAACATTTAAATCTTTCCCGCTGCTGCTTTGGTACAAATTAGGGAAAATAGATAACAGAGGAGCTCTATCATTCCAGCTTGCTCTCCAAAAAGGAATCAAATGGCCATTACCAAGTTTAAATCTAACACACTCAGTAAAACAAAACCTTTCTTAGATGTAATATCACCTACCAAACACAAATCTTTCCACCATATAGATGTTGAACTCTTTAATCCACATCTATCATCTGCCAAAATTTGATCCTCAACTCCACCATATCTAGCTTTCAACACTCTCTTCCATAATGCAGAATCTTCTCCAAGGATCCTCCACTTCCATTTTGATAAAAGCGCTAAGTTGAATTCTTTCATACTCTTGATTCTGAGACATCCCGCTTCCTTACTCTTACAAACCTTCTCTCACTTCACCCAATGAATCTTATTTTTCAATGTCGAACCTCCCCAAAGAAACTTCTGTCTAATCTTGTTAATGTTTTTCCAAACTTGCACCAGAGCTTTGAAAAAAGAAAATATAAATATCGGAAGACTATTCAACACCGAGTTGATAAGCGAAACTCGATTTTATCTTTAAATTGAATGAATGTTTTCTAAAAAAATATTTCAAACAACAGCTTGAACACTTTTGTTTCAAGCTACCATTTCAATTTTTTTTCATAGTATTACTATTAGTAATTTTTGTTAGTCATTATGACGTATCAAGTTTAGAATAGGTGAATATTGATGACAATCAATCAACATGTAATTTTATCAGTTATTTTGAGTATTTTTAGTAGCATTTAGGAAATATTTACATGGTTTCAAAGTGAATTTTGACAATATTTGTGTTGTTTCTATTAGATTGACCCTTTGAATTGACTGCATTTTAGTAAAATAACAAGTTGGAGAAGTGTTTAAGTGTCCGAGATTGGTCTAGCTTGTTAAAACTGTAAGAAACTGCGGAAAAGACACGTGTTGGGTGCGATGCTTTATCATGTTGGTATGACATCTAGGCCTTGTGCAATAGGCGCCAGAATGCTGTGTTTTGGAGTGTGTTATGCAAAAGATTTGTTAATTATTTTATTGTTATTAATTTAACAACATGATTAGATGATTTGTTTGACAGCTAGATGGAGTTTAATTTGGATTTAAATAAACATTTGAATTTAAATTTAAATTAAAACAAATAATATCTTGTTGGAGATATTCAAGGAGAAAATCAAATATCCAACAGATTCTACATTAATTTTGGACGAATTCAAAGATATTATCCAAGGAAAAAAATCCCAGAGTTATATTGCTATATAAGGAGATCAAACCTACATTGAAAAGCAAGCACTCTCATTGAAGATCTTAGAGTGTTAGGTTTTGTGTTGTGTCTTCACGCTAATGCCCTAATAGGATTAATGTTGTGTACACATTTATGTTTCAATAACTTGGCATGAAACATTTGTCTAGTTGAGTTGTAATTAACATTATTTATGTACACCTCTATGTTTCAGTAACTTAGTATAGAATATTTATCTAATTGAGTTTTAATTTTCAACATTTTTTATCTTGTGAAGATTGAAGTTGATCACTAGGGGTTAGTGGTTGTTTTCCCCTGTCACTAGGATTATGGCAGAGAAGAAAGTGAGTAGGTTCTCATATTTAGGGGGAGGCTCTAAATAGAAAGTCATTGGATAGTGTTAGGAAGAGGCATAAAACAACATAGGGTTTGTTATTGCTTGTAAGTCTAATTGTACTAAACTACTAATAGTGAATTTTTTTTCTTGGGTTGTGGATTCAACCCTCCAAACATAAGTGTAGTTTCACCGAAATGGGTAAATAATTTGATTGTGTTCTTTATTGCTTTTCTACTCTATCATATATTACTAGTTAGTGTATTATTTCGGGTGTGCCTTTTTGCACCCGTTGCTGGAGCATCGTGTTCTACATTTGTCCTCTGAAGAACAAAATTTCAATTTAAGACCAAAACCAAAGTGGCCAAAAGAAGAGAAAAAGAATAATTTTGAAAAGTTGAAAGAATGGTGCACCACTAGAAAAATATATGCATTATTACTTTGAATAGCCGCACGATTTCTTTAAATCGCCGTGCGGTTTCTAACACATTTTGGACTATTATAAAAATGGAAATTTCATAATTCTTTGGGAGGAGATTTTAGAGGAGTTTTGACGACAACAAGGATTGAAGATTCTTCGCCACTAAAAATCAATTTTTACTTCCAAATTCGTGTATCTTTCTTCTAAATTTTTTGCTATGAATGATTTAATTATGAGTAGCTAAATTTTCTTAGATTAGGCATTTTGAGATTAATTTATTTTGATCTTTTTGAAACATGTAATTGGTTCAATAATATTCTCTAAAATTTCCATTTTAGTATTATTCAGTTAACGTTGTTCTTAATGCATTTTGTATGTTAAAAAATGTATGAATTGATTATATGTTTTGAATAATTAGTGACCTTGACTTTTGAAACTTGATTTAATTTAACTGTTCAAAATTAGTAACTGATTTAGCAAAGTTGGTTGCGTATATCGAAGAAGAAGTCGCATATCGGAAAGGTTTGACAAGTTTTGTGAAAATTTTGCGTCCGATGTCAGAATGACTTTTATTATACCTTTCTGGATAAAAAATCAGCTCATGAGTCCAACAAATAGCTTTGCTGTGATATATAGGATTTTTAATCCATCCAAGTTTGTTTCAAGTCCAAAAACAACATTTTACTATTTTACGCAATTTTCTATTTTATTTATGTTTTGGATTAAAATTTCATTAGGGTTTCTTTGTTTCTGTACTTAAACACTTTTGGAGTGGCCGTCAAGATTATCTTTTATCTTAATAATATTCATACTTTTCTCTATCTTGTGGATTCTAGAGTTTTATCTGACAGGTTTGTCGCTTGCAAACTTGTGCTTTCATTCTAGGTTTACCGCTTGCTAATCCATGGTGTTTCAAGCTCAAAGACAACATTTTACATTTTACACAATTCCCTATCCGAAAAGGTATAACAATAGTCATTCTGACATCGAACACCAAATTTGCATAAAGCCTGCTGAACATTTCCGATGCACGACTTCTTCGATACACATAACCAACCTTCTTACATAAGCCTTCTCCACCTCTGAAGAACTTGACCCCGTGTTCTCTTCTTGATAAAGAGCCTTATCTACTTGATACTCATGAATGCCAACAACATTGAAAGTATTGGATATATTCATGAAATTCGGGAGAACTACCATGTAAGCATTACCGTTAATCTTTCGAGTCACATTGAACATGACATACTTGTGTCACTGCAACTTGTTGTAAGTACCAACTAGAAACTTCTCCTTATGCTGAAACACAAACACATCATCTCCCATATAAAAAACTTTAACTCCTATGTTTATCTCACATAGGAGGAAAATCGTTTGGTAGTTCATCTACCGTTAACTACTTGAAATCCTCTAGGATCTCTAGAACTTCTTTTGGAATTGTTGTTTCCTCCTTTACAAAACTCATCATCCCATTAATCACCACTGGACATAAATATTCAGTTTTTTCATAGCCTCGTCAAGCTCCTTATCACTCTTCCTCATCACCAAGAAACTAAACTTCTTCCTCCTGGATTCTTATCAAAGTGCAAAACAGAAGCCATAAAAATTCTATGTGTGCCTCGTGTAAACATCATCTCGTTATCACATCCTCAATAAGTCATATCTTTATCAAATTGCCAAGGCCTATCAAGTAAAATATGACAAACATTCATATCAAGAACATCACAAAGTACATATTCTCTATAATGCTTTCAGATGAAGATTGGAACTCTACAAGCTAGTTACTCAAACTTGGGAGCCCTTGCTTACCCAACCGAGGGTGTGTGACTAGGGGTGTTCATTGCTTTAGGAGAAAAACCTGAATCCAAACCAAACCATGGTGTTTGATTCAGACATTTTTTTAGTTTGGGCAAAAATCGAACCAAACCAACGAAACCCGATGTTAATTAGTTCGGGCAAATGATTTACAAAATTCTACCCGCGAGCCCATCAAACCTGACCAATATTAATTAATTAGTATAATATATATCATCATTATCATGGAAACTAGAATAAGATATTTTTTCTGGACTGGTCCAATGAATAGGCATGGCAATCCACTTCTGCTTCCAGAACATCCCAATTGCCTAAGTCCAGCCAATTTGGGGTAGCACTTACCTTTTTGCCCCTCTACTTGGCAAGTATGATCAGACGTCCCCAAGGGGCACCTGCTCCTCCCAGGTAGTTCCTGCCCGTCATGCACGGTTCCACCATCCAGAAACAGCCACGACGCTCGTTCCCACAACTGCGTCTTTGCCCGTGGCAACGACTAGTTTCGGGCACCTCTGCCCGTCCCAACAGCTAGTTTCTGGAAGTTACCTATTCTTCGGGAAACGGTTATTTCGCCCCTAAAATAGGGACCGTTGGCCACGCGCTGGGGGCATTATATAAACCTTCTCATTTGAGATGGCCAGGTATTCTAAATCATCCTACGAAACACATACTTTGTACTTGCTCTCTCTCTCTCTCTCTCTTTCTCTCTCTCTATCTCTCTCTCTCTCTCTCTCTCTCTCTCTCTCTCCCGATTCTTACTTTAGCATCAGAGTGCCTTGCAGGTACACCCCGTCCTCATCTCTCACACCCAGTATCGCAAACGTCATCTTTGGCCCACTTTAAGTTCTGATCAACCGTCAAGATCAGTGGCGCCATCTGTGGGAACTTCTGTTATCCCCATCTTTCCTCCATCGTAGATTCAAGACCAAAACAACCTTTTTTCCAAGATTCCGACCATGGCAAGCCAAAATCATGTTCATGATGCCCGCAATTCTGCTTTTCTCCCCGTCAGCAAGACTGATAGTGATGGAGCTGCACCCTTCCTTGGGGGCGACGCCCATCATCTGAGAGATGGAGCCACTGCGACTCCCTCCCCTACTCGTGTTGATCATGTTGAGGGCCAGCCCTCCCTGGACCACCAGTCTGTTCCTGTTCTGCCCAATGCCAAGCCGACCATGGTGGTCCTTCTTGAAGCCCTCAACAAAACCAACCTCCTAATCCTCCAATAGAACGCGAGAATTGGAGCCCTAGAGGAGTCTAACCGGCCAAAATCCCCTCAGCCGAGGAAAGACCGCCAAAGATCCTGAAGTCCACCTCCCCGACGTGAAAGAGACCGCCAGGCACCACCTGAGCCAGAGTCTCATGCTGTCAGGAAGCGTGATCACATCTCCCCACGGAGCCAGTACTCCCTGGGAACCAAGAGGACTAGGAGGGACCAACATTCGCCCCCACCCAGATCCAAGGGCCAGGCACGAACCCCCTCTCCCCGCAGAAATCACCGTCCTATTCTTGAGCGAAGCACCCACTCCCCGTCATGGTCCAGTAGCAGCAACGACGATGAGCCTTATAACTCGTTGTCTCAAGAGATCATATACATGCGCCTCCCCAAAGGACTAGAGAAACCACCGTCTCTAGCCATCTACGACGGTACAACAAATCCTAACGAGCACATCGAAAATATCGATGCTTTGGTCAAATATCGTGGCACCCAGGGCGACATTAAGTGTAGACTGTTCCCCACCATGCTCAGAAAGGGGGCGATGACCTGATATAAAAAAAACTCCCTGACGAGTCCATCACCTCGTGGAGACAGTTGGGGAGAATGTTCTCCAGACAGTTCATGGCATCCCGCCGCCACCCGAAGACCGAAGCCTCCCTTGAGGCCATAATTCAAGAGATGGACGAGCCTCTCCGAGCCTACATCGAGAGGTTCAATAAAGAAGTAGTACAGGTCTCAACAACTGATGACATGAATAAGTTCTTGCTCGAGCGAGGACTTCGTCCCTAGACAGAATTCACCAAAGCAGTTGGCATTGAAACTCCGCGGACCTTGGATGCCTTCCTCCTCAAGGCGCAAGTATATATTTAATATGAGGAGAAAGAAGCTGCCAGCTCCGCTCGGGACTCACGGCACCAAGAGAGTGTCCGGGCCTCCAAGCATGATGATCCCTCGACATCTCGTCAGGGGGATAGAAGACGCAAGGACCGCCCCCGGGAGTCCCGGGACAATAAAGGACCATCCGGCCGTTTTTATGAGTATACTTCCCTGACAGTCTCCAAGGAGAAAATCCTCTCTGAATGTGCCAACACAGAGTTCAAACAAGCAGGGGTTCGATTCCCTAAACAATTTCCAGCCATGCTGAATACTGACAAGTCGAAATATTGCTGTTTTCACAAAAGCCAAGGCCATACAACCGATGACTGCATCCACCTGAAGGATGCCATTGAGATATTGATCAGGGATGACCACCTGAAATAGTTCACCAAGAAAAGGGAAGCTCCACGACAGGATGCCCAGGAGTCCAAGAAAGTCGAGGAAGATGTGCCTTCCTCGGAAGAGACAAACCTTCAGGTCGCCATGAGTATATTGCGGCTTGAGGACTTCTATATTCCCGAGGGGCTCAGTGCTCCCCCTACTTCACAGCACATAGTCCTTGGGAAACCTTAACCTCCGCCATGGTCATCTCTGGAGGGGGCTTCAACAAGGTTACAGTGGGCTCCATTAAAAGGAAATTCGAGCATCTTCTCAGCACAAGCTCCAACAGGAGTACCACGCACGACAAAGTCCGGGGAGAGTCGGTCCCCATCTCTTTCTACCACGAGGAAATCCTTGGTGGGGCTTCTAACTCAAGCATTCCGCTGCTCGTGAGAGCCCAGATGACTAACTTTGATGTTCGCCGAATCCTAGTCGACTAAGGCAGCTCGGTCGACATCATGTACTCGTAAATTTTTTCCACCCTCCAACTAGATGAATCACACCTGACTCCCTACGTAGGCTCTGACCTACAGGGCTTTAACGAGTCGGTCACAAAGCCCTGGGTATATGTGGAATTGATCGTGACTTTCGGATCTACAGAGACGGCCAGGTCCATTAAAGTCTAATTCCTGATCATCGATTGCCCTTCTCTCTACCAGTGCATTTTTTGGCGGCTAACTTTGGCCGAATTGGTGGTCGTACCATCAACCGTACACCTGAAGATGAAGTATTACACTTCTAAGGGTCTGGTCGCCACTCTGCACGGGGACATCGAGGCAGCAAGGAGATGTTTCGAAGCAGCCACCAAAGGACTAAACAACATTGCCGCCAAGACGAAGACTTCCAGCAAGACGGCCCTGCCCAGCAACTCTGAGGAGGCAAAGCCGCTACCCCGCGTCGATTCTATCAACCTCGACAGCCGCTTCTCCGAGGATGACCAGAAGGAGACCCAAACTTGTTCGAGCAACCCCTTAGCCTCAACCAGTACCGACGAGAGCTCTCATCCAATGCGCCCAATTCCGGATGGCGAGTTCGAACTTGTTCTGCTCGGCGAAGACCCCCAACGAGGAGTGAAGATTGGGACCAGACTCCCGACTTAGCGAGGAAACAACTCAAAGCTTACCTCCGGGAGAATGCAAACTTGTTCGCTTGGAGCGCCGCAGAAATGCCTGGCCTAGACCCTGCCATCGCCTGCCATCAACTCACAGTCGATCTTACCGATAGGGTTGTAGTACAACGTAGGAGAAAGCAGTCTCTGGAGAAAATGAAGATTGTCGAACAAGCTGTAAAAGACCTCCTCGAGGCAAACTTTATTTCGGAGGCCAAGTACACTACTTGGCTGTCCAATGTCGTACTCGTTAAAAAGTCTAATGGAAAATGGTGTGTATGTGTTGATTATACCGATCTCAATAGGGTCTGCCCTAAAGATGCATATCCCCTCCCCAATATAGATAAACTTGTTGATAATTCTACCAGTTTTAAACTGTTATCATTCATGGACTCCTATTTGGGCTACAATCAAATACCCATGGCAAAAGCGACAAAAGGTACACAACCTTCATGACTGAATCAGGCAACTATTACTATAACGCAATGCCCTTCGGCTTGAAAAACGCTGGTGCTACCTACCAAAGGATGATGAACAAGGTCTTCCAGGGAGATATCAGGGACATGCTCGAAGTCTATATGGACAATATTGTTAGTTCTGTTATTGGCAGCAATTTTGGTAAAACAATGTGGTTGTTCTAAATGTCATGTCTGATGTCTTAACATGTGCTTCTAACATTCTGCATGTGGTGTGTTGTTTGGTATTGCAGTTTTTGTGCATGATGTCAAGACTGATGTCTTAACATCTGATGACAGAACATCATGTTCAGTCTGTTATTTGTTTTAGGGATGCGTGTTAATTGTTATGTTTTAAGAGATTCTATTTGAGATATTGCAGGCGAAATTATTGGAGAAGATTTTTTCAGATGCAATCGTTTGTTTCTCTATTTAGGGCGAAAAGATTTGAAGATAAAATCTATTTTTATTGTGCATCAAATTTGAGTTTTTCACAGAGCCCAAGCCCAAGAATCTGTTTTATATTTAAAGAAGGCTCAACCCTACTTGGAAAAAGAGGAGAATAAGGATTGTGTTCAAGTTTTAGGTTTTGTGTTTTGTGTTTTTTTTTTGTGAGTCATTCATTCATCTGTTTTGATGTTTGAATTGGACTGATTTAGTTGAGTTGTAATTTGTCCACTCAAAGTTTTTAAGCACGAGTGTATTGTTCTTGGTTGAAGCTTTTAAGCAAGATCAAGGTATTGTCATTGAAGTGTGTCTTCTACTTTCTTTATTGTAAGTTGTTATCACTGCTGTGATTGAGGGGGAGTGAGAGGTGTCTAATATCTAAGAGTATCTTAGATAGAAGTGTCATTGGGTAGTGATTAAGTGAGTAGATTGTCAACTGGTGTGTTGGCTGTAGAGTCTATGAATTAATACTACTAATAGTGGACTTCCTTCCTGGGTTGGTAGCCCCCAGACGTAGGTTGTTAGACCGAACTGGGTGAATAATTCTTTGTGTTTATTTATTGCTTTTAAGTGCTGTTACTTTTACTGTCTTGTTCATATAACAGATATTGATGTTGTGACGTCTCACTCGACATCACATATCTGATACCATAATTTCAGATATGATCGTGAAATCCCACGAGGAATCCGATCACACGGCCCATTTGAGGAAAGTCTTGGAGCAGTCCAGAAAGTATCGGATACGTTTCAACCCGGAGAAGTGCACGTTCGGGGTACGAGGGGGAACGTTCCTCTGTTTCTATCTGACAGAACGAGGAATTGAAGCTAACCCCGACAAGTGCAGGGCTTTCTCCGAATTCCCCACACCAAACTCGAAGAAGTTCATTCAATCCCTTAATGGGATGCTCGCTTCGCTATCCCATTTTGTGGCGAAGTCCGCTCAGCACGCATTGCCCTTTTTCGAACTCCTCCGCAAGGAGGCGGCTTTCGAATGGACAGAGGAATGCGACCAGGATCTCCTCCACCTAAAACGAGCATTGTCTGAGCCGCCCGTTCTCTCTTAGCCAGACAACAACGAAACCCTGTATTTATACCTCGCCGTGGCAACCGAGGTCATCAGCGCCGCCCTCATTCGTGAAACCCCCAAGGGGCAGAAACCCATTTACTTCACGAGCAAAGCGCTGCAGGGACCAGAGCTGAGATACCAACAGATAGATAAAGTAGCCCTAGCCCTCATCAGCACATCGAGGAGACTAAGGAACTACTTTTTGGCTCACACAATCGTAGTAGGGACAGATAAGCCCGTGAAGCAGCTGTTAGGCCGACCAGACATGGCCGGCAGAATGCTCAAGTGGTTGTTGGAAATGTCTGAATTTGACATCAAATACACGAGTAGAAAGGACCTCAAAGCTCAGGCACTGGCCGACTTTATCGCTGAGATGACATTGCCCGACTCCCCCACTTGTGGGGCACGCAAATGGACAATCTTCGTCGACGGGGCTTCCAGCTCGGCAGGAAGCGGGGCGGGTATTATCTTGGAAAACAAGGAAGGAATTATCGTCGAAGTCTTGCTTGCCTTATTTTTCCCTACTTCCAACAATCAGGCTGAATACGAAGCCTTCCTCGCCGGTCTACGCCTGGCCGAAGACCTAGGAGCCGAGGAAGTCATCATCTACACTGATTCTCAACTCGTGGCCCTCCAAGTTCGAGGAGAATACCAGGACAAGAACGACAACTTGTCTAAAATACTTGCCCCTGGTCAAGGGGAAGATGACGAAATTCGCAACGATAGAAGTAAAGCATGTTCCTCGCGAACATAATGTCAGAGCAGACGTTTTGTCAAAGCTGGCGAGCACGAAGAAAAAAGGCTGAAACAAATCCGTCATCTAGGAAGTACTTCCTCAGCCCAACATCGAGAAAGCTTCCGCGATACTCGACGTGCAAGTCGTCGGCGACAACAACTGCTGGATGACCCCCGTCTACAACTACCTGGCCAAGGACGAACTACCATCCGACCCCAAGGGGGCCAGTGTAGTCAGGCGCAGAGCCTGCTCCTACGTCCTAATAAAAAATAAGCTCTACAAACGAGGGTTCTCCATCCCTTTACTCAAATGTGTCGAGGAAGAGATGGTCGCCCACATCCTGTGCGAGATCCACGAAGGGATTAACGCCTAACACCTCGGGGGGAGATCCCTAGCCAGGAAAGCTCTACGAGCAGGATACTACTGGCCGACTATGCAGCATGATGCAAAAGAACACATGAAGAAATGCGACAAATGTCAACGACACGGAGACATGCACTTGGCACTACCCAATGAACTCAAAGCAATGTCCTCCCCGCGGCCTTTCGCATGGTGGGCCTGGATATCTTGGGACCATTCGTCGTGGGGTTAAACCAGAGCAAGTACTTGATAATGGGCGTTGACTACTTCACCAAGTGGATAGAAGCAGAGGCTCTGGCCAAAATAATGGCTCACATCATACACCGCTTCTACATGCAGAACATTCTTTCCCGCTTCGGCATCCCCCAAGCAATAGTCACTGATAACGGGACGCAGTTCACGGACAAAAACATTCAGGAGTTCGTCGCCCAACTGGGCACGAAGCAACACTTCGCGTCTGTCGAACATCCCCAAACTAACGGGCAAGCCGAAGCAGTAAATAGGGTAATCCTACGAGGACTCAAACGAAGGCTGGACGAAATGAAGAAAGCTTGGGTCGAGGAGCTTCACAACGTACTCTGGGCCTACCGGACTAGGCCCCACTTTTCGACCGGGGAAACCCCTTTCCGTCTAGCTTACGGAACTGAGGCAGTAATCCCCATTGAGATACACATCCCCTCCAGGTGGACTGAATCCCCCCTAGACAAGGAGACAAATAGTGAGGCACTAAGGGAGGAGCTCGATCTCGTCGAAGAGGTCCGATCAAGAGCAGCTCTTCGCGAAGCCTTACTAAAACAAAAAATCACAATTAGGCACAACGCCAAAGTTATACAGTGAGAATTCCATGTAGGCAGTCTCGTCTTACGAAGGAATCACAAAGATTCTCGAGAAGGCAAACTCGCCGCAAACTGGGAGGGATCCTATCGTGTTCGGGCTAAAACAGAGAATGAGGCGTACTACCTAGAACAACTTAACGGGGATGAACTTGCTCGACCATGAAACGCCGAAAAGCTAAAACAATATTATAACTAAGGCCCTAACCGTCGGCTTACTTCGTCGATACGACGAGCATAGAGTAACGACCACGAATGCTCGGCCAGGTACAAGCGTTGCATATAGAAACAAATCGAGGCTGGCTTTCGCTCAAGAGCGAGCAGAACCTATGCCCGACAACAGTTCCTTGACCGAGCCCGCCATCGTCAAAGTACCATGATAGGCAGAACACTCGGCTTGCGATGGGAAGTTCACGCCGCGAACTCAGGCCTCAAACGCGACCTGAGCTCCGCTCTTATGCTTGGAAGATACCCAAGTCGTTCGACCAGTTCCCTTCACTGCCGAACACATCTAAGTCGAGCAAACCATGAAACGACAAAATCATTCAGTTACCCTTTTAATGGGCACACACGCGTATCGAGCAAAGCTCCAACACTTAGCGAAAATAAATAAAGATAAAGCCATGCACAAATATAGATCATGCAAAATCGACCAGATCGGCCGAAAATGTAACGCCCCAAAAATCTAAATTAATCATTTATTTATTTAATTTAGAAGGAATTACGAAGTTTTGGTAAGTTTGGGAGAATTTTGGATCAAAAGAGTATTCTTAAATAATTTAATAGAATGAATAATTAGTGTATTATTTATACTATTATTATCATTATTTAAAAATATTAAGAAAAAGGGCAAGGTGGTCTTAAAGGAAAAAGAGTAAGGATAGAAGTGGAAGTCCATTAATTGGGATATTTTGTCTAAAGAAGAAAATACCGATCACTTTTCTAACTGATCGTGTTTTTGTGAAGAACGCTGAAGAAGAAAAAAGGAGGAGAAGGAGAAGAACCCTAAGACTCGAAAGGTTGCTGAAGAATCTTAGAGAAGGAGGAAAGCTACTGATTTCCCTAAGGTATGGGGAGTTTTCATGGTTTATTATAGTTCTATAGGATTGGTTATGAATAGATTAAGTATTAGTGGATTTTGGGTAATTGTGGTGTTTGATGATGTAGAATGAGTTAGGGATGAATGATTCGATGAAATATAATGAGATAGAATGTTATGTGTTGATACATGTGTATAGTGTGAGTCTTTTGGCCAAATTTTCGTATTGGAAGAACTGAATTTTTAGGATATTTGGAGTCGAAACGCAGCAGAAAAATCCTTTGAGAAACTTTGGGTTTTCGCATCCTGACACGGGCCGTGTCACAGGACACGGGCGGCCGTGTCATACCACTATTCCGGATGTATTTTTTTTATGTTTTGGATTTGTGCTACAGGACTTCTGACACGGGCCGTGTCACAGGACACGGGCGGCCGTGTCAGACTACTGTGTTTGCTGTATTTTGTCTGTTTTGTGTTTTGAGCGCAGGTTTCCTGACACGGGCCGTGTCCCAGGACACGGGTGGCCGTGTCAGATAGCTGTTTTGCTATTTTTGTTGTTTTTCTTGAGGTTTCTTGACGTTTTCTTGTGCTGATCTTTTGTTGTCGAGTTGTTGTTGATGTAAGATGATCAAACATGATTGTATGATAAATATTTGTTGGATATGAAATGAATGATGCACACGTTGATGTTTGATGAATTGCGGAGATTTAGCATCATTGCATTTCATAGCATATTATGTTGGGACTTTGGTCCATTGGTAGCTTCAATCCCATCGTGCGGATTGAAGTGATATGTTGATTATGTTGTGCTCCTTTTGGAGGGTTAATGGCCACTGTCCATCCACGTTGAACTGGTACCACATGCATTCTTTGCATTCCATTATAGTTGACATTGCATATAAATGATGTAATTGTGATTGTGTTATGAATATTCTGTTGACGATGCTACGATGTTGTGTTGCTTACTCTGTTTATTTTCCACGTACTTATATTACTATAATGAATTGTGATTTCTCACCCTGCCTGCTTGAAAATGTTGCTGCTTATGTGGGTAACTTGCAGATAACCAAGAGTAGCCTTGCGGTGCTGGAGGACTGAGCCGACCCTTCGTGTTTGTTGTGCCACCCTTGCCCTTCGCATGAGCATTATTCACCATTCGTTCATGCGCAGAAGGCATTTCACCTGCAAAAACATAACAAGCACGTTAGAAAACAGGGAAGACAATAATCCAAACAAGCTAAGAAATAAAGACTACCCAGTAGTTTAAGAGCATCATTGCGAGTCCTACACTCAAGGAGCTCTTTTGTGTTAATATAACGACTCTCCACCTTCTACCTCCCATCTTCCTCGAAGATTGGGTCCCCGCTCTTAGTCCAGCACTAGGCAGGGGTAAAACTGTTGACAAAGTTCACCAGCGACGCATAGCCGGTCTTGTCATCATCATTCAACATCTCCGGCTAGGCAAGATACTGGTCAGTCCCCTGGGAAAAGTAAGCACCACTCCAGCAGAAGGGGAACTTCAGCAACCTCTGCACCACTACTTTGCCCTCCTCGTCGAGAAGATCCTCCCCGTTCTCATCCATCGACACTTCCCAGACATACGTGGAGTCTTGGGCCTTCTCTGACACGGGCTCGATAATGTAAAACCTCTCCTTAAATGTCCTAATAGACTCAGAGAACAATTTGAACAACTTCCTCCACTACTTCAACGAGACCCTGCCGAACTTCCTCCCCGAGACTTGCCGCTGGAGATGGAAGACTGTAAAGAACAAGGGGAGAGTAGCTCCTATCTTCAGGAACTCGAACGTCAATTCAAACGCCCGGATAAAGGCTAGGGAGTTGGGATGCAGCTACGAGGGGGGCAGATCTAAATGCACAAAGACCGACCTCTGGAAATCGATAAAGGGCAACCTCAACCCAATATCCTCGAAAACATACTTATACATTGGGAACCTCTCCCCGTAGTCTGTGCAGATGCGGTCGTCCTCTCTAGGGAAATGAACTTTCCATTCCCCTTCAGCCCCCACGGTCGTGAAGATGTCTCCAGTATACGAAGAAAAAATAGAGGCATGCTCCGCAGGTTCCGTGACTGACCACTCTTCTGCGGAGGTCCTTGCAGATGGGGTCTTGCCGGCGTCACTGGGAGTAGCTGTATCTTCTGTATCACTACTTTCTGAGGAGCTCTCCTTGGATGAGTCTATAAGAATTTCATCTTCAGTTTCACGGGTCATCTCCTTCACCTAAAAAATAGAGGACAAAAGTGAATTCGATGATAAAATCAAATCCACCCTTCCACCAATAGTCAGGTGAAAGGGCGCGCAAAGGCCTGAGGACGACGTCCCCGACCTAAACCCTACTCAAATGGCACAGCTAATAACGCGAGGAGATGCCCCAGGGAAACCCCTCCAATGCACGCGGGGAGATCTTCCCCGATTCGCTACCCAGAATACCGTTAGAAGGCCTACCGAAAAACTCATGAATCTGCCGAAAAACTCATAGGTACACTGGAAAATTCACGAGCTCCGTCGACGACAAACGCTCCTATCATCGTAACGGCGTCAGAAGCAACCTAAACCCCTAAGTTCCTAAGGTCTCGGCGACTACGACAGCGGAAAAAAGTGGCCAAACCATCGTCTGCCACCAACAGTCGCCGGAAACTGCTACACACTACCTAGATTCACCCTAACAGCATGCGTTCTAGAAGAACAGGAAGCAAAAAAGCCAAAAATAGGGATCAGGTCAAGTCACTTACGTGGTCGAGGAAGAGTTTAGAGGGTCGAAGAGTCTGGCCGGAACTGGTACAGCGGCTGGACGGTGGTTGACGGCGGCTAGACAACAACAAGCGGTAAAACGTAGAGCAGAGGAGCGAAAGAGGAGAGAGAAGCAAAAAGTGCAAATGAGCAGCTTCTCCCTCTATTTATAGGCGATCTGAAGGCACGTGCATGAGCACGCGCGGGTAGGGGCATCATCATGACCCTAACCTAGCAATCATGACACATTCAATGCAGCACAGGGCTCGAGGCACACATGACACTTCACCTCTTCAGATCACATCAACCGTTGGGCTCCCCGTACGTCGAAAACTCCAGACAACATTACGTATCCCGCAGGCACTAACTCCCTCGGGCATCGTAGAACAGTCTCATCTCGTCGACAAGCGACGACCATTTCTGGACCTCCCCGAAACTGCGAGCTACCCTTAAGTCATCACTCTAATGCTCGGGAGCAACGACTTGGGGGCTCCTGTTCCGGACTGATCTAATGACTAGGCATATCCCAATCCACTTCTGCTCCCAGAACGACCCAATTTGCCTAAGTCCAGCCAATTTGGGGCAGCATTTACCTTTCTGCCCCTCTACCGGGCAAGTATGGTCAGACGTCCCCAAGGGTCACCTGCTCCTCCCCGATAGTTCCTGCCCGTCATGCACGGTTCCACCATCCAGAAAAAGCCACGACGTCCGTGCCCGTGGCAACGGCTAGTTTCGGGCACCTCTGCCCGTTCCAACGGCTAGTTTCTGGCAGTTACCTATTCTTCAGGAAACGGTTACTTCGCCCCGAAAATAAGGACCGTTGGTCACGCGCTGGGGGCATTATATAAACTCTCTCATTTGAGAGGGTCAGGTATTCTAAATCATCCTACGAAACACATACTTTGTACTTGCTCTCTCTCTCTCTCTCTCTCTCTCTCTCTCTCTCTCTCTCTCTTTCTTTTCTGATTCTTACTTTAGCATCGAAATGACTTGCAGGTACACCCCCTTCTTCATCTCTCACACCCAGCATCGCATACGTCATCTTTGGTCCACTTCAGGTTCTGATCCGCCGTTAAGATCAATATTTAACTTCAAGAAAAAAATGAAACACCATTTGTGATATTCACAACCAATATGGAGAAACGAAAAAAATTAGGAATTTTATATTATTTAAAAAAAATAGTTGATGTAAATTAGATATTTTAAATATTTTTTTGCATATTTGTTTCTAATATATTCGATCAATCCAACCCAAACCAATTCACTGTTTATCCGATCAATCCTATGTATGATCTCTTTTAGAAACACTTCTCAAGTTCAACCTCAAAGTCTAGAACAAGCAGGTCTTTTGTGATATTAACTCTTCGGTTAAATCATGAATTGACTAACTCCACCAAACCACGAGGAAATCAACATTATAGGTAATTTTTATTTACTAATAAAACGGGAGAAAATTTCTCAAACTGAATTAGAGAATGTCTTAATAATGGAGGAAGCCTTCTGGCACCAAAAATCAAGAGTGAAGTGGCATATGGAGGGAGACTCTAACATTGCATTCTTCCATAGAAATGCCAAAATCAAATCAAATAATGTCACATCCTATTTGAAAATGGGCACTGAAACCATCCATGACCCTTCATAGATAGCCAACCATGTTGTGACTTATTTTACGAATAATTTTTATTTTGCAGGTGAATGTCACAACTGTGATGATCTTCTAAGTGTTATACCTGATATAGTGGACATATGCACCAATGATATTTTTAATATGATCCCTTCTAAGGAGAAAATTAGGTATACAATTTTATGTTTAAACAAGAATAGTGCCCCAGACCTTGATGGCATTGGTGGGGTCTTCTTCCAAACGTAGGGAAATCATTGAAAAAGATGTCTGCATGGCCATTCTCCAATTCTTTGAGACAGGTTTGATAATGCCTAAATATAATTCCAACACTTCCATTCCTATTCCCAAATACAAAGATGCTGACACAATAGAGAAATACAGACCTATAGACCTAACTAATTTTAAATTCAAGATCATCAAAAAAATTATGGTAGAGAGACTTGCAGCTATTATGCCTACACTGGTTTCAAAAGAGCAAGGTGGATTCATCAAGGGTAGAAATATTAGGGTGTGTTTGTTTTAAGGATTGAAATTACATTTCCGAGAATGTGACATTGAAAATGCAACAATCTCATGTTTGTTTTAAATTTTTAAAAATTATTCCCGGGTATTTTTTATTCTCAGAAATATTGTTTGCACATAATTCTTGTCATGTTTATTCTCATGCATAAAGGATGGGAATCCAACATTCTCATGGGAATAAATTCAACTTCTTTTAATTTCTCACTACTATTCACATATTATTATTTTTTATTATTTTTTAATTTTTAAATTAAATAAATATGTAATCATTCCTAAGAAATATATTTTTTATCCAAACACATAAGTGAGAATATTATTCCTAGGAATAATAATCCAAGCAATATGATTCCAAGGAATGATTTTTTATAACTTGAAACAAACACACCCTTAGGGATTATATCTGTGTGGCATCTGAGGCAATTAACCATCTCCACACAAAAAAATTCACAAAGGTAGCTTGGCAATGAAAGTAGATATCACCAAAGCTTCTGACAGCTTAAGTTGGAATTTCCTCCTCTAATTCTTAAAGAGTTTTGGCTTCAACGAGAAATTTTGCAGTTGGATTAGAACCATTCTCTCATCTGCTCATATGTATGTGGCTATCAATGGCACTATTTAATCCTACTTTAAGTGATCAAGGGGAGTGAGACAAGGAAACCCTTTGTCTCTTATCCTATTCTGTTTAGCTGAAAAGGTATTCAGTAGAAACATCTCTAAGCTAGTCATAGAGAGAAAAATCAATTAAGCTTATCAAATTCTCAAAGAATTCCATGATCCATTCTCATGCGCCCTTTGCTGATGATATATTTATTTTATTTACAGGCTCAATCAACAACATAGATGCTCTCTCCAACCTCTTCACCTCTTATTCCTTTGCTCAGGTCAAATTTTTAGTAGAGCCAAGTCAATTATCTACTCAATCTCAATTTCCTCAGCTAGATTAGATCAACTTGCTTTATGCATAGACTTTTCTAAATGTTCCCCACCTTGTACATATCTAGACGTTCATTTGTTGAAAGGTATGCCAAAAGCAATCCATCTGAACTCAATTGCATACAAAATCATATATAAACTCTCAGCTTGGAAAGGAACTCATCTCTTATTGGCATGCAAGGTCTTGTTGGATAAAACTATTATACAAAGTATATTACTCATTCTATTACAATTTACTCATGGCCTATCTCTCTCCTAAAGAAAATTGAAAAAGCAATGAGGAACTTCATATGGAGTGGTAATGTGAATGAGAGGAAGATTTTCATGGTTGCTTGGAAAAAGGTTTGATATCCTATCAAAAATGGAGGTTTAAGGCTCAAGTCCCTTTAAATTCTGAACCAGGCAACCAATCTAAAATTGGCTTGGGAAATGCTTACCTACAAGGAATCTTAGGCCATCATTTTAAGAGCTAGAACCTTGAGATCCTTTGGTATGGTTAGGCATAATATATTCTCATCGATTTGGCATGGTATCAAATATGAAATTTATCTTATCATCTCTCAAGCTTCATGGCTATTGGATAGTGGTAATGACATCAACTTTTGGATGGATTCTTGGTATGGCCAACCACTCCACCTTGAGAGTACCTTAGATTTTCTGGCTACGTAAGGTCTCAGTACAACATCAAAAGTTTCTGATTTCATTGTGATGGCCAGTGGTATTTTCTTGAGAATTTGAACACTTTTTTTCCCTTTTTTCAGTCAAGAATATCTACCTCTATGCTGGCTAATAGAAAAATTAAGGATAAAAGAATATGGCATCATTCTTCTTCTGGCACGATAAGTCTAAAGGAAGCCTACTTACAAAAGTCCAAACTACCAGCCACAATTCCTTGGACAAGAAACATATGGACTAAGGACATCCCTCCATCTAAGTTAATATTGGCTAGGAGATTAATGCACCCCCAAATTCCCATTGATGAGACACTGATGTTTAGAGGGCACTGCATTGTCTCTTGTTGCTCATTATGCAAAAACAAATATGAATCTCTCTAGCATTTGTTCTTCTCCTGTCAGTATGCTAAAGTCTTGCGGAGTTGGTTCTTTAACTTCACTGGTACTCGATTCAGGGCCTCAAATTTGGATGATCTATGGCACACTGGCTCTTCAGAATCTGAACAAACCTCCCTTGTTCTCAGATCAACTATTTTAAGCTTGCTTCATAGCTGATGAGTGCAAAATTGTTGTGAATTTGAGTGTGAATAATTAGCACTCGTCGACTTTATTCATTCGTTTTATACCAATAAACCTCAACTTTTGTGTACATTTTGTATAGTTTATGTTATAGTGTATACCATGCGTTATCATGTAAATATCGTTGAGTTTGATTGTTTTTATCTCATTTTTTGTAGCTATTCAAGCAATTTTATCTAGTAATTTTCTTATAGAGCATTGAATAAGCTTTCCAATGCTTCTGACCGTGCGTAAATCAGAGTTACGGTTCTCAAGTTATGGTCGAATCAAGAGCTGATTTTTCTGTCATGGTCGCTAGGCGAACTGAAAGCGAGCTCACTAGGCGAGCTAAAGGAGACCCAAATGCGTGGAAAAAGCACTGTAGAGGCAGAAACAAGTCTGCTATGGTCGCTAGGCGATCTGGAGCTTGCTAGGCGACAGCGCGATTTCATTTTTTCCTATAAAGTCATTTTTACAGCATTTTTTATGTTATGGTTTTGTGGATTTTTACACCCAACTCCATCAAAAAATTCATTTGGATAGAAAGGCTTAGAAACAACATTAGAGTGTATATCTTGATGATTCGGAGTTGGATTTGCTTCAATCGGCATTGACAAACCGAGAGATTCTTGTTCATCTTCTCTCTTCTCTTTGTACCCTCTATTGTTGGGGTTTTGTTTGTAAGTTTACCTTGATTATATGTATATCTACTGATCATGGATGTTGTATATAATCTCTTTTACAAATCTTTATCGATGTTATCTTTGATTTCAATATTTATCTTAATGGGTTTGGATTGCTATAGACATATATGATTCGAACTCGATCTAAGATGAATATCTGTTAGGTTCTGAACTCTAGAAATAGATTTAGAGCTAATATTCACCTTGGGTATCGATGTTTAATGCTTTGTGTTGTTTAGTTGCGTGAGACATCACCGATGAGACAATACGGTATAACTCTCTTCGATGCTTCAGATATGAACGCTGATGTGAGCGATACGAGATGATAGTGACGATGGGAAGGAGTTTGAAAACAACAAGTTTAACGAGTTTTGTTCCTCTGAAGGAATTAGTCACGAGTTTTCTTCACCCATCACTCATAAAAAAATGGTGTCGTTGAGAGAAAGAATAGGACAATTCAAGAATGTACAAGGGTCATGCTTCATGCCAAGAATCTTCCTTATCATTTTTGGGCTGAAGTCAAGAACACAACTTGTTACATTTTAAACAGAGTAACCATCATATCTGGGACATCTGCCACATTATATGAGTTGTGGAAAGGAAGGAAGCCAATTGTGAAATACTTCCATGTTTTTGGAAGCAAATGTTACATCTTGGCTGACCGTGAGTAAAGAAGGAGGATGGATCCCAAAAGTGATGAAGGAATATTTCTGGGATACTCTACAAATAGCAGAGCCTACAGAGTTTATTGTAACACCCCCTTTCTATACCCCCAAATAATCACATAAATCATTTAGACACATATAAAATCAATTCGCCAGAGTACGATTAAAATATAGTATAAAAGAGGCATGTCACATCATACGTTAAATTAAACCATACAACACCTGCTCAAACATCGATATGCAACAGTGGGGTAACTTTGCAACAGAGGAACTTTGTCCTTACACCCACATCTCAATATTTAGAATAAAAGCGGAAAATCTAAACATTGAATAATATCAAACATATATACTTATATATACATGCGTCATCGGTTATCATCCATCAACATAATTCATGTTTACTTAAACATTCATCCACAAGATACATGTACAAATGTATCACAAAAGAATACTATACATCCTAGCTACCCGGTGCTACATATCAGAGCCAACCGACCAAAAGAATGAAGACACGCTTCACAAAAAGACCTTCCGCATACCTACTCTGCAATGCCTCATAGAGCATCATAAAACAGCAGAAGGGTGAGAAATATTATCATAATAACAATGCATATAATTATGTACTACAACATAAACAGATAACACATATTCTCACCACAACTCATCATATATCACAATATAGATATACCATCAAGCATATTCATTATGCATACATTCACCATTATCATCATTCCACGTAAACATACATATTATGTCTACTATGTCACAATCATCACATCTCACTCAATATATATCGCAAGGCATATATATATATATATATATATATATATATATATAACCAAGCATATTCCTCATAATGCTTATCATTCAACATAAACACACATATTCACGTTTATCCATCCATGCACACCTGCACAATTCTACTCATTCCACATCAACATATACATATATATGTTTATTCATCAATGCACAAATACAATGATGACAAATGCAACTCATAGAGACCGACTCACGACTCTATGCAGATGCATGCGGTACCGACTCATCACCCGAGCTCAATTGAAGAACTCAATGGAAATATCCTCCCTGTCGGGCCTACGATATTTCCCCATCGCTCATACCATCATGGCATCCGATGTTTCTGGATTGTTCACGCAGACACAATCCGATTGCTCAAACCCCACAAGGGCACACAATCATTCTGAAGATTCCCACGGAATCAAGTGTAACTCATCGCAACGATTACACCCATTGACTACGCAATGTTCAGAGGATCCTCAAATGATCATTTGTGTAATCAATCACCCACACCCAACAGGGACGTGATATTACACCCGATTCTCCACGGAATCGCGACACATGAATGCATGTCATGATGTTTCTCATACAAAATGACCACATACACTCATGCAATGCACACATATTTCATAATATATTCATGCATTCTTCTCATACAATCACATACAAACTATATATATATTCACATCAATGCACTACTGTATGATTCACATTCAAAACACACATTCGAAATGGAAAAAGTCACAACAAGATACTATTCCCGACTTTCCAACATAATTAAATCGACTAATAATTTCCAAGTCATCATAATGATAAAGAACGTTTCATTAGCTTTCTAATGCATCAAACCACGCCTCAAACCGAACCACAGATCAAAAGTTATGCAGAAAACAAAAATACACGAACAGCACTGTTCGCTGGGCGAACCTCCCTCGCGAGCATTCGCTAGCTCATTCGCTAGGCGAACATCCCTCGCGAGCATTCGCTAGGCGAATGTTCCAGCGAACCAACTGTTAGCTAAAAACAGACACAAAGTTCGCTAGGCGAGCACTTGGCGAACCAAGTCAGAACCAAACAGAGCCAAAAACACCCAAAGTTCGCTAGGCGAACACTCTAGCGAACCTTCGCTCATGCCTTCGCTAGGCGAATACCCGTAGCGAACCTTCGCTACCCTTCGCTGATTGGTTCGCTAGGCGAACCTGCGAAAACTCAGAATCCTTCAGCGCTGTTGAAAACCCAAAAACCCTATTTTTCACCCCAAAACATTTTCAAAACAACATACATCCATCAGAACTCGATCTAATCATGGCAACAAGCCTTCTACCACATTTTCGTCAATTTCCAACCGCGAAAACATCGATTTCTCATTATCGACCTAAAATGGAAAACTATGAAAACACCACAACCAATCCAATACACACATACACAATCATACATAATACTATACATTGATAAGATAGCAATGTTTCACACCCTTACCCGATTAAATCGATTCCTAGAGGTTGATTTTCTTGGTTTTCCTCTTTTCCTCTTCTTTTCTCTTCCTCTTCTTTCTTTCTCTCCTTTTTCTCTCTATTTCTCTTTTCTTTCTCTTTTCTATCTATTTTCTTTCTTTTCAATTTCTTTTCTCTCATTTTCCACTAAATCAATTAATTCATTTTTTTCTCACAAAATTCTAATTCCACAAAATTTCTAACTTATGATTAATTGAGAAAAGTCTAAAATACCCTCAATTCTAATTTCCCCGAAAACTCTAAAAAACGGTAAAATAACATTTAACACACCAATTTAACAAATAAAATAATGTATCACCCAATTAAAACAAAAGACTCAAGAATAATGGAATAATCAAAATCGGGGCGTTACATTTATAACTCAAGAACTCAGGTGGTGTTGGAATCCATAAATGTTGTGGTTGATGACTCAACTACAGAAGTTGGTGTTACTGATGATATTGGAGCATTCTTTCCCATGGGGGATGTTGATGTCACAGAGGATGTTGGAACATCAAATGATGCTCATGAGGGTGTTGTAGAATCTAATAATGTTAATCCTGAACCTACAGTGACTGAAAAGGTTGACAAGGGACCCTCCACCAGAGTTTAGAAAGATCATCCTAAAGAGCTTATAATAGGAGATCCAGATGGAGGAAGAATGATCAGGTCATGAGATGTTGTTGTTGGCGCTTGTTTTGTCTCAAAGTTAGAACCCAAGAATGTCAAGGAGGCCTTGACTGATGAATTCTGGATCAATGTTATGCAAGAGGAATTGTGGTAGTTCAAGAGGCATGAGGTCTGGGATCTTGTGCCAATACCTGAAGGGTCAAATATGATTGGTACAAGATGAGTGTTTAAAAAAAAGTCTGATGAGCAAGGTGTGGTCACAAGAAACAAAGCTAGACTTGTTGCTCAAGGGTACACTCAGATTGAGGGAGTGGATTTTGATGAAACTTTTGCTCCTGTTGCTAAATTGGAGTCGTCACTACTACGAAAAGCCCATTTAACGACGCCAGGTTTACCACAGATTCGCATCCCAACGTTGTAATACAGTAAAAAATTTATGACGCCATATTTAACGACGGTTGTACTAAAAAACCGTTGTAATACAAGCTGTGTAACAAGCTTCGATTCCCAGCTACTACATTTTTTTTCCATATTTTTACATTTAAAACACGGTTGTATTAAAACACCGTTGTAATACATGTAACAAGCTTCGATTCCCAACAACTATATTTTTTGTCATGTTTTTGTATTTTAAACATATATTTTATTTCTTTTGTTAGTGTTACGGGGATTTAACCTCAAAACTCAAAATTCATCATTGTTTTTATTTTAAACATATATTTTATTTCTTTTGTTAGTGTTTTTAAGTGCAAGAGAATAGTATATATAAATTTAAAAATAAAACTGTAAGAGATGAGCATATATAAAATAAAATTTTATTAAGATTCCATTAAAAAGAGTACATTGATAATCATATTACATATATTAATCAATGTTAGAGCCCATTGCTGCAAATACATCTTCATAATCCAGACATCTCTCCTCACTCCCCTCATCGGAATCATAATAAATTGTTCTCCTTTTCTTCTTTATCTTTTTCTTCTTCGGCTTCTTCTTTTTCTTCTTCTTCTTCTTCTTCTTATCCTTCCTCACCTTTAAGGCATCCCTGGCCGCTGGTTGGACCTCCTCTATTGGCGCCTGACGTTCCTCATTGGTGATTCTAGCATTCTCATTTGTAGAACTACTCATTGTTACGAAGAATATATTATGAAGAAATGTAAAGTTGTCTATTTATAGATGAGGTTGAAGATGAAAAGTCTGATAGTTTAATGCTTGCAATGATGATAACTTGTAAATGGTTGATATTCTGGAACGATATTTTTTGAAAAATGGAAGAAAATTTAAAATCATTATGGCCAGAGTGTTCTCTACTCCGGGAAGAGCAAGGGTTAATAATATTACAACAGTTAGTAATAATAACCGTACCGATACCCCTTATACTAGGCAACAACATTTTTCTATTTTACGTAATTATAGAAAAATGTTGTTGCCTGGAGTCGAACCTTGTACCAATTAGAAGGGTTATCGCTACGGTTAATATAACTAACCGTTGTGATATTATTAAAATAATATATATACTTATCATTACGGTTATTTTAGAAAACCGTTGTGAAATATTTACCTATATAAGGGAATTAACTTTCTATTATTGACAGTAGCGCCGTTTCCTTCACAACGAAACCCTAGCACCCATTTTTGGCAGCAAACTTCATCTTTTTATAGAATTCGTGTGAAGAAATACAAGAAGTATGAAGCTTTTGATTTAAGCTTCTTCCTCCTTGTAGTTCTTCTTGCAGAATCTAAAACTAGATGAACATGGTGATGATGTTGGCGGTAGCAAGCGTAATGTACATATTATTTATGGAAAATAAGGTAGTCTTCTACTTCAATCTTTTTGTTAGATAGTACCCATTATCTCGTTTGCTTCATGTTGTTTTTGTTGATTGTTCTCATTTTGTGCAAATTCGACTTCAATGCTTCACAAGCAAGGTGAACTTCATTGTAATGGTACAGTCCCACTTCTTAGGGTTTTGTTTCAACTTTTGGTTGTTTTGTTTTGAATACTAACTAATTTTCTTCATTGCTTCCCACTTCTTAGGGTTTGTTTCACATGGTGATGATGATGGTGGTATATATATATATATATATATATATATATATATATATATATATATGAATTCATTCTGATAAGGTACATATATATGAATTCATTCTTATATTGTATATGAAATTTAGTTTATTATATACTAAGTATATTGTTTGTTTCACTATCCCTTTATTGAAAATGCAATCAGTTAAACTGATATAGAACATTAGTTTATTATATATATACTATGTATATTGTATATAGTTAAATTTAATACTGACTAATTTTCTTCATTGCTTCCCACTTCGTAGGGTTTGTTTCACATGGTGATGATGATGGTGGTACATACATATGAATTCATTCTGATAAGGTACATATATATGAATTCATTCTGATATTGTATATGAAATTTAGTTTATTATATACTATGTATATTGTTTGTTTCACTATCCTTTTATTGAAAATGCAATCAGTTAAATTGATATAGAAACTTATAATCTGAAAATTAGGATGTATTTGAAAACCAACCTTTATCATGTCAATGTTTTCCGAGTTGCATCCATTTCATTCAGTACATTTAATGTTTCTTAACATAAAATTTATGGTCTAATGGTCTGTTTGCTTCAATTCATCGATATCTTTTCTTATAGTTTACCTCATCATCGTCACTAATCATCGTGGTTGTTAAGATCATGATTGTTTTGATGATAAAATCGCAATGATTTTTGGCGATGATGAGGTAAACTATAATAAAAGATATCGATGGATTGAAGGAAACCGACCATTGAACCATAAATTTTATGTTAAGGAACATAAAATGTGCCGAATGAAATGGATGCAATTTGGAAAACAGTGGTGTGTTTAAGTTGGTTTTCAAGAACAGTTTAATTTTCATATTATATAGTTCTTTACCAATTTTAATGGTTGTATTTCTTTAATTAGGTGGATGGTAAAACAAGCAATATACACTTGTATTTAATAAACTAAGGGTACATTCCACAACGGTTGAAATACATAACCGTTGTGATAGTTAATATATATGACAACGGTTGATACCGATAACCATTGTGATAGTTAATATATATGACAACGGTTGAAATACCTAACCATTGTAATATATCGCGCGCTTCCAGAATACAACAACGCTTTCCAGACCGTTGTAGAAACGACGAACTTACAACAACAATCTACATAACAACGCCTTCGCCCGCGTCATTATATGTCATTCTCAACCGTTGCTAAATGGGTTTTTCGTAGTAATGTGTGAGACTGTTACTTTGAGTAGTTTGCCTGTTGAAATTCAAGCTATTTCAAATGGATGTTAAGAGTGTTTTTCTGAATGGATACTTGAATAAAGAAGTTTATGTGGAACAACCTAAAGGATTTGTTGATCCTACATTTCTAGATCATGTGTTCAAGTTGAAGAAGACATTGTATGGGTTGAAACAAGCTCCAAGGGCTTGGTATGAAAGGCCAACTGAATTCCTTGTCAACCATGGTTACAGAAAATGTGGAATTGACAAAACTCTCTTTGTCAAAGAAAGGGATGGAAAACTCATGATAGCTCAAATCTATGTTGATGATATTGTGTTTGAAGGGATGTCGGATGAGATGGTTCAACACTTTATCAAGCAAATGCAATCTGAGTTTGAGATGAGTTTAGTTGGTGAATTAACCTACTTTCTTGGTCTCCAAGTTAAACAAATGGAAGACTCAATATTCCTTTGTCAAGGGAAATATGCTAAAAGTATAGTAAAGAAGTTTGGCTTGGAGAATGCTAACCACAAAAGAACTCATGCTCATACACACTTGAAGTTGTCTAAGGATGAAAAGGGTGGTAGTGTTGATCAGAGTCTATATAGAAGCATGATTGGGAGTCTTCTATACCTTACTGCTAGCAGACCTGGTATAACTTTTGCGGTAGAAGTCTGTGCTAGATATGAGGCTGAACCTAAAGTTAGTCATATTAATCAGGTCAAAAGAATTCTGAAGTATGTGAATGGTACATGTGACTATGGCCTGCTATATACTCATAGTTCTAATTCTGTGTTAATAGGATACTGTGATGCTGATTGAGCCGGGAGTGCTGATTGTAACACCCCAATTCCCATCGCTTCTAAATAATACATAAATAAAATCAGAGTAACTAAAAATTTATTTTTCCGACAGAAACAAGGATGTCACATTTAAATAAACAAAACATCATCCCTGCTCATATATTTGATACATAGCATAAAATAGAATACCCTCAAAGGGGAAACTTTTTCCATATCAAGGAAATGTCAATTATGGAATAAAGCGGAAAGATCCATAACCGACTTGTTTTACACAATAAATCATTTTAGAACATCAAAATATAAATACAAAAGTAATACAAAATATATTCAACAATTATATACATATATAACATAATCGTTCCCCGACTCCCGTGCTACGTATCAGAGCAGACACCAAAACTGACAACAGAACGGAGGACTAATCTTCACAAAAAGACCTCCAGCAACTCTAATCTGCAATGCCTCATTGAGCATTATAAAACAACAGAAGGGTGAGAAATAACAACCAAATCAAGATTGCATAATAATATGCAATACATATAAATTCACATGCATAGTTATTCTCACCACAAACATCACATACTAATACATATAACATATTTCTAACATTCCAACAACATAGCATATATCAATTATTCCGACATAATCACATACTCACACATAAGACACGCCAAGGTTATGACATATGGCAACACACCACCACACCACATATTTTCACACATAGCATGTCATAGACAACTAATACAATCATGGTAATGTACAACGTCCCCACCAACCATCACATGTATCCAGCATCCAATATACTCGCATATTTGCACATAAGGCATACCAAGGTATAACATTTAGAAACACATTACACATCACATAACACATGTCATCCATAACCAATGCATTTATCACATATACACATCAAATTACCAAGGCTATCACAATCTCAACACATAACAAATCAATGCACAATTTACCACATACAATCAATCAAATCATGATTTTCCACACATAATGCATCCATTCACAATTCTCACACGTAATCAATCAAATCATAATTCATGCATATGCACAGAGACCGACACAACGACTCTATGCAAATGCCATGCGGTACCGACTCATCATATCTCAGAACCAGTTCACTCAGGAACTATTGGAACCATCGCTCGTTACTTAGTGTAACTCCCCTTCGGGCATACGATGTTCCCCGTCGCTTTCGGTCCTCTTTGTATAAGGCTCACGACGTTTATGGATTGCTTTCGGTCCTCTTTATATAAGGCTCACAACCCGATCGCTCACACCCCACAAGGGCACACGATCGTCTATAACCATCGCTTTCGGTCCTCTTATTTTTAAGGCTCACGATATATCAAATCGCTTTAGGTCCTCTTATTTTTAAGGCTCACGATGTTATAGCAGATTCCCATTGGAATCTATCCGTCACTCGTACCCTCATGGTACTCGACTTCACAATATGCATATTATGATGCTTGGCATACAATGACTCATAACACTCATATGCACACATTTACTCATCCATAATCATGCATAACTCAACAATTACAACACATTGAAATTTCTTGCCGTAAGGCCACCATTCATCATCACAATAAGTATTTCATGCAATTACATCACACAATAGTGCACAAGTCACACAATATCCACACCAACAGCATATTGCATATACACATCAAGTTCACACAATTAAACGGCAAAAGTCGACAAAACACACTATTCAAATATCATACATCCATCACCAATGCGTATCAATCATGCACAACATTTCATCACATATACTCACGCCATATAACAACACACAAGCTATACGTTACATATCAACAGCATGTAGCATGATAACACATCATTCGCATACCAATACGACGGTAAAAATCCGACAAACCAACACTTTTTCAAAACCACAACTTAAATAAATCATCTACTGACCTCCAACTCATTTTTAATAGAAAGAATATTTCATTAGCTTTCCAACGCTTCGAACGGGGACCAAAACGGACTTACGGTTCAAAAGTTATGGCTAAAATACGAAAATACTGTTTTTGCTGTCCCAGACAAATTCGCCTGGCGAATACCTGGCAAAACGGACTCGCCACCAACTCGCCTGGCGAATCTGGACGAACCAGAATTTCTCCAAAACGGGTTTGGGACCCAAAAATGATCCAAATCTTCAACCCACATGATAGTATACCCCCAATGACCCAAAACAACATGTTAGAACACGTTTAGGCATACATTTCATCAATTCATCCGTGAAAACATCGATTTCTACAAATTACTCACAATTTCAACCAAATAGAAAAACATATATTTTTCACCCAAACATTCAAACCAAACATACATTTACATATACAAGCATGATATAATTGAAACTTCTCACCCTTACCCGATTAATCGCGCTCGAAACGGACGAATACTCGATTTCTTCACTTTTCCTCTTCTCCCTTTTCTTTCCTCTCTTTTCTCTTCTCTTCTCTTTCTTTCTCTTTTCCTTTTCTTTTCTCTCTTTTTCTTTCCACTTTCTATTTATTCAAAATATCTAATCCCCTAAAAAGACCATTTTACCCCTCAACTCAAATATCTCGCAAACGCTCTCAGAATGCGATAAAACATATACAAGATGAAAAATAATATATTGTCAAATAAAAGTCAATAATAAAATAATATAAAAAGAAAATAATTAATTCGACTCGATTAAATAAATAAGACAAAATAGGGCGTTACAACTCTCCCCCACTTAGACATTTTCGTCCTCGAAAATATACTGAGACGAACAACTCCGGATACGACTCTCGCATCCGACCAACAAACTAACATGCCCACAAAAGGCACCCCACGAATAACACGACCGACAAACCACCCCGGTAGCAACATCTACTACAACAACGCGACACGACGACCACTACAACGACAAGATGCAAAGCCCATACAATGCACTTGACGACCAACTCACGACTCAAGGAATACCCAAGTTACGAACACACACAGGTTCACTCTTGAACCGAAACACAACAAGAACACAAGTTCCACGACACAACATCGATTCCACCACCTCTACATAACCACGATACCAACATTCTTGTCACACAACCATATTACCACAATGCTACCCTTCGCCAATCGAACATACGACCAAAACACCCAACTACATATTAGTACCTGATTAATATTGAAACCTTCCACTTATCACTTTCATTTTGAAACGTCCAATGGTCTCATCATTCCTACATATTTCCAATTTTCAACTTATGAACTCTTACAAGTCACACACACAATTATATGAATTGTGCCGCATCACGCTTCCGTTGCGCACTCTGATTACTCGTACCCATCAAAACTACCAATCTCACGTCCAAAGTCTAACTCCTCCTCATATTCACTAAAAATCACTGTTCACTTTAAATATACCCAACCTCACACTCTACCGTGTTACCTCACACACCAGACACAAGTCTCGGAACTGCTCAAATCATTTCAATTCTCTGACCATCAAAACAGACATGCATAACAACTTTCGACTTAACTTTTCAGACACAACCTTAGCTTTTCCCCAAGGATAGTCCAAGCTAAATTCATAACTCGTCAAGATTTCTAACCATCCTCGTTGTCTCATACTCTATTCCTTCAAACCAAACAAGTACCCAATATCCTTGTGATTACCAAACACTTGAACCTAGAACCATAAAGATAATACCTCCAAATATTCCAACACAATACAACCACAACCAATTCCAAATCCAGAATAGTATAGATCCTTTTATAAATCCTCAATTGTCGTAAAGCATAAGCCACGACTTTACCCTCTTGCATTAACACACTGACTAAACTCATCAAAGACGCATCACAATACCTCACAAACGGTTTATCGGAATCACACAGTATCAAACTGAAGCCATAGACAACTTCTACTTTAACTCACCAAAACTTACTCACAACGAACATCCAAAACAAACGACTCACCCTTTGCAAGTCAACTGAGATAATAGAAGTATGAACTTAGCAAAGTCTTCCATAGCCTTCTGTAACAACCAACTGAGCCCAAAAGTTTCTAATCTCCTTAACCAACTTCGGAACCCCTCATTGCAGAACTGCATCTACTTCCGATGAATCTACAACAAATACCATCATAAAAAATAACATATCCAAGAAAACTAACCTTTTCAATCAAAATTCTCACTTGAATAACTTAGCATAAAACTTTGTCTCTTTCCAACACTTGTGATTCAAATCTCAAACACTCTTCCTGTTCTTCTTCTGAGTTTATAACAGATTCGAATATCCTCAATCAAAACCACTACAACTTATCCAATTAAATATGGAAGATACGATTCATATACTCCACAAACATTACGGACGCATTACTAACACCAAGCAACATCATCGTACGTTGTAATGCCCAACCAAATTCCAAAAGATATAAATTCTCAAAGCTTTTGCAAAACCTTGCACTGGGTAACTGGCTACTCACACACAAGCTCAACCGAGTAATTAACAGCCTATTCCGATGATAAAAACATAACCAGTCACATCAAATCGATCAAAGCCTTAACTCACACAATTCACCACTCTTATCAAACATTCCAAATAATTGCAAGTTCACTCAAACTCAGCCAAACCATTTCAGTTATCTATTCCTGAAAGTGGACACTTGTTCTCAATCGTTACCTTATTCAACTGTTAGCAATCCATACACAATTTCTTCTCTTTGCAGTCCAAATTCCATAAATCCCCACGTGTAGCAACAACTATCTCAAAAGAACTCTCAAACATTACATCCACACTTAAGGTTTTTCTCAAAATTTCCATTAATGCTCTAAAATTCCCAAGACTCCAAACCTCACCAGAACTCTAAGTTTCGCTTTCCATAGTCTCAATACCATTATACACATCATGCTTGTTATTCCATTCAATCATCATTCCCTTTGGTTACTAACAAAGCTGGAGCTCTCTAAGACAACACCTTAATGTTCCATCCAAAAACACATCCGAAAACCATACACAACTGACAGCCCATCACTGTGACTTCCTGCCAATTTCCAGAACACTATCATCACATACAAAACAAACATCTTAGTCCCATTTACTAAGAGTCTTCTACTTACTTAGCAGATCCAAACCTCAAATCTTCACCTTCGTCAAATTTGAGTTCACACTTTACTCTCTGAGAACAACCATTAACGATACCCAATCATTCTCCCTCAGAGACATTCCAACTTGACCAACATACCAAAGCCTCTAATCCGTCTTATAAACAATAATTTCACTTTCCACAGCATTGAACACTTCCATAGCTTCATATCGATATAAAGAACGCTTAAATCGGGCACCCGAGTCAAAAGATATGAATTTTTTTTGAAGGAAAGTCAATTATTGGAAAACAGCCAGATCCGCCTGGCGAGTAAGGATTTCACCTGGCGAATACCTCTTCGCCAGCCCTTCGCCTGGCGAACCAGCGACGAAACCTAATTTTTCTGAAAACCCAAACTTCCAGTAGCTAACACATTTCTGTCTCTCCGATTTCGCCTGGCGACTCACGATTTCGCCTGGCGAATCTCCCTTCGCCAGCACCTCGCCTGGCGAACTATTGGCGAAACCTAATCCGCCTGGAGAATTCCCAATTTGCCTGGCGAATCACACCAGAACCAGAATTTCCTGCTGCATTTCCATGGTTCCCACACCTCAAAATTCAACTTTTCCAACCAACTAATATTCAATTTCCAAGCAATTCATTACACACACTATCAAAGCTGGAAAGACACGTCTATTCCATCCAACATAATTCCCTTCTGCTATCAACAAGAGATTAAGGGTGATCAATTCCTCAATTTGTCAATAGACAGCCGACAATCATGATGGGGCATAAACCGTCTTTACCAAACTATAATAGCATTCCTTACACCCTGCGCACAAAACTACCTAAGGCACAAATCCTTAGTTGACATAAACCTTACCTCCACATTCCCTCCAGAACCGGGAACCACACTGTCCAAAGAGCACTTACAATCTTGCAATTCACAACACACTGAGCCAACGCTCCACCCGAAGCAACTTGGAGAAGTACCAGCTTCTCCCCCACTTATCTCATTCTAACACCTTGAAGACAAAAGATTAGGAAACCAGAAAGTACCGACAGTGCTCCATACACATATCATGTACTAAGGGACAAACAACAACGACAGTATTCAACTGTCACACCAACTGACTCAACAACTTGGCCGGACAGACCGACCTGCTCTGATACCACTAATGTAACACCCCAATTCCCATCGCTTCTAAATAATACATAAATAAAATCAGAGTAACTAAAAATTTAATTTTCCGACAGAAACAAGGATGTCACATTTAAATAAACAAAACATCATCCCTGCTCATATATTTGATACATAGCATAAAATAGAATACCCTCAAAGGGGAAACTTTTTCCATATCAAAGAAATGTCAATTATGGAATAAAGCGGAAAGATCCATAACCGACTTGTTTTACACAATAAATCATTTTAGAACATCAAAATATAAATACAAAAGTAATACAAAATATATTCAACAATTATATACATATATAACATAATCGTTCCCCGACTCCCGTGCTACGTATCAGAGCAGACACCAAAACCGACAACAGAACGGATGACTAATCTTCACAAAAAGACCTCCAGCAACTCTAATCTGCAATGCCTCATAGAGCATTATAAAACAGCAGAAGGGTGAGAAATAACAACTAAATCAAGATTGCATAATAATATGCAATACATATAAATTCACATGCATAGTTATTCTCACCAAAAACATCACATACTAATACATATAACATATTTCTAACATTCCAACAACATAGCATATATTAATTATTCCGACATAATCACATACTCACACATAAGACACACCAAGGTTATGACATATGGCAACACACCACCACACCACATATTTTCACACATAGCATGTCATAGACAACTAATACAATCATGGTAATGTACAACGTCCCCACCAACCATCACATGTATCCAGCATCCAATATACTCGCATATTTGCACATAAGGCATACCAAGTCATAACATTTAGAAACACATCACACTTCACATAACACATGTCATCCATAACCAATGCATTTATCACATATACACATCAAATTACCAAGGCTATCACAATCTCAACACATAACAAATCAATGCACAATTTACCACACACAATCAATCAAATCATGATTTTCCACACATAATGCATCCATTCACAATTCTCACACGTAATCAATCAAATCATAATTCATGCATATGCACAGAGACCGACACAACGACTCTATGAAAATGCCATGCGGTACCGACTCATCACATCTCAGAACCAGTTCACTCAGGAACTATTGGAACCATCGCTCGTTACTTAGTGTAACTCCCCGTCGGGCATACGATGTTCCCCGTTGCTTTCGGTCCTCTTTGTATAAGGCTCACGACGTTTATGGATTACTTTCGGTCCTCTTTGTATAAGGCTCACAACCCGATCGCTCACACCCCACAAGGGCACACGATCGTCTATAACCATCGCTTTCGGTCCTCTTATTTTTAAGGCTCACGATATATCAAATCGCTTTAGGTCCTCTTATTTTTAAGGCTCACGATGTTATAGCGGATTCCCATTGGAATCTATCCGTCGCTCGTACCCTCATGGTACTCGACTTCACAATATGCATATTATGATGCTTAGCATACAATGACTCATAACACTCATATGCACACATTTACTCATCCATAATCATGCATAACTCAACAATTACAACACATTGAAATTTCTTGCCGTAAGGCCACCAATCATCATCACAATAAGTATTTCATGCAATTACATCACACAACAGTGCACAAGTCACACAATATCCACACCAACAGCATATTGCATATACACATCAAGTTCACACAATTAAACGGCAAAAGTCGACAAAACACACTATTCAAATATCATACATCCATCACCAATGCGTATCAATCATGCACAACATTTCATCACATATACTCACGCCATACAACACACAAGCTATACGTTACATATCAACAGCATGTAGCATGATAACACATCATTCGCACACCAATACGACGGTAAAAATCCGACAAACCAACACTTTTTCAAAACCACGACTTAAATAAATCATCTAGTGACCTCCAACTCATTTTTAATAGAAAGAATATTTCATTAGCTTTCCAACGCTTCGAACGGGGACCAAAACGGACTTACGGTTCAAAAGTTATGGCTAAAATACGAAAATACTGTTTTTGCTGTCCCAGACAAATTCGCCTGGCGAATACCTGGCGAAACGGACTCGCCACCAACTCGCCTGGCGAATCTGGACGAACCAGAATTTCTCCAAAACGGTTTTGGGACCCAAAAATGATCCAAATCTTCAACCCACATGATAGTATTACCCCCAATGACCCAAAACAACATGTTAGAACACGTTTAGGCATACATTTCATCAATTCATCCGTGAAAACATCGATTTCTACAAATTACTCACAATTTCAACCAAATAGAAAAACATATATTTTTCACCCAAACATTCAAACAAAACATACATATACATATACAAGCATGATATAATTGAAACTTCTCACCCTTACCCGATTAATCGCACTCGAAACGGACGAATACTCGATTTCATCACTTTTCCTCTTCTCCCTTTTCTTTCCTCTCTTTTCTCTTCTCTTCTCTTTCTTTCTCTTTTCCTTTTCGTTTCTCTCTTTTTCTTTCCACTTTCTATTTATTCAAAATATCTAATCCCCATAAAAGACCATTTTACCCCTCAACTCAAATATCTCGCAAACGCTCTCAGAATGCGATAAAACATATACAAGATGAAAAATAATATATTATCAAATAAAAGTCAATAATAAAATAATATAAAAAGAAAATAATTAATTCGACTCGATTAAATAAATAACACAAAATGGGGCGTTACACTGATGATAGCAAGAACACCTCTGGTGGATGTTTCTTTCTGGGACACAACTTGATTTCATGGTTTAGTAAGAAGTAAAACTGTGTTTTCCTATCTACTGCTGAGGCTGAATACATAGTTGCAGGTAGCAGTTGTTCTCAAATGATGTGGATGGAGCAGATGCTGACTGAATACAATGTCATTAAAGATGTCATGACACTTTTCTGTGACAACTTAAGTGCCATAAATATTTCAAAGAATCTTATTCAGCACATCAGAGCCAAACATATTGACATCAGACATCACTTTATTCAGAATCTGGTGGAAGACAAAGTCATAACCTTGGAGCATGTTGCCATAGAGAATCAGCTAGCCGACATCTTCACTAAAGCCTTGGATGTTAATCAATTTGAAGTGTTGAGAGGCAAGCTTGGAGTTTGCCTATCTGAAGATTTGTAGCAGTCCACTTGGTGTGGGAATGATATTCAAGTAATTGCATATGTGTTCCCATCAAGTAGAGAGAGGTCTTCCAAGACTACTCTCAGGCTAAGCAACACTTGTCAACAGTACCTGATCTTGAAGAAGAGGAATAAGAACTGAAGATGACTGCTGAATGTTGTCTTCTTTTTATGTTTTTTTTTTGTGGTTTTGTAAGGGCTTAATGCCTAGGATTATGTTTGGCACGTTATGTGCTTGTTTTGTACTATAATACTTTATGCTTTTGCTTGGTTATTTAGTTAGTTTTTCTGCCTTTTTCATATTATGGCTAAAAAGGGGGAGTAATACTAACTTTACTAACCACTGCTGCTAACCATTGAGGGTGAGTATACTATACTGCCGCTTGCATGAGAAGGAACTGGTTGAGGGGGAGGCAAGATGTTTGATGTTTTTCCGCTGCTGATGTTCTGATTCTTGGCCTCAGACTGTGGTTTTCTATCTGCAAGTTTCATTTGGTTAGTTTTAGCCAAAATCTGCCAAAGGAGGAGATTGATGAGTCAAAGCCTTTGTGGCTGACATCAATTTATGTAAAACTAACTTGATAGTAAGATGTTGGACAAGATGTCCTAACATGAAGAACTAACTAAAGATCAAGATGTTGGATAGGATATCCTATCATGATGATTCGATATCTTTGTCTGTTAATTTTCAGTTTTAATTATGTTATTCCAGATTTTAGATTATTATGGGATTATTTGTTTTCCTAGGTGGCATCCAAGATTGAGGAATAAGAGATTTTGATTCTAATTTGAAGATGTTGTTTCTAAGTGTGAAGACACTTTAGAAAACTTAGGATTGAAGAAACTATTCTAGAGGAGAATAAGTTGCAGATTCTTTGGAGCAGAAATGTTGCGTTTCTGAAACCCAAATCCAGCCTTGTTTATGGTTATAAATAGGAGGGATTTAACCTAGGAAAAGCGTGAAAAAATACATTGTTGCCTAGTTTGTTTGAGTTGGACTGTTTTATTGAGTTGTAATTGTTCAGTCACTGTTGTGATTGAAAGGGAATCGAGAAGGGTCTCATACCTAGGAGTGTCTTAGGTAGAATATAACACAGGTAGTGATTAGGTGACAAGTCGTAAACGAAGGTGTTTGACTTTGAACTAATACTTCTTAGTGGATTTCATTCCTGGCTTGGAAGCTCCCAGACGTAGGTGAGTTGCACCGAATTGGGTTAACAATTGTTGCGTGCTCTATGTATTTTCTGCATAGTGTTTTCTGCTCCTATTTGTCCTTGTGTGTGAAGCAGAGATCAAGGTCTCGACATTCTGTTTGACATCTTCGTGATCTGCTATACCAGAATTTCAGTTTGACTTTTATTTTAACCGTTTGAAAATTAATACAAACGAATACTTGTGATGAATTTTACACTGACAATGCATAACAATTAATCTCAATATTACATAATATTGTCTAAAAAAAATATTATTCTTACCAAATAACATACAATATTTCAACATTTCCATATCTTAATTAGGTAAGAGTTTCAATAAAACAATCACATTTAATATTATATTATTTTTTATTTGTATTTTATTTAAAAGTAAATTAATATTTTAAATTAAGTTTTAGTATAAGTATCGATACCCCAAAATAAAAAAAGTTGTATTTTATTTTTGTTTCATTTCATTCTGCATTTTGTTTTGAAAATATGGAATTAATTTGATCTTCATATTAGGATTCTGAAAAACACTCGGTCATAGAGCGCTATGACGTTTATGAATAACATTAGAAGCGCTACGAAAGAAGCGCTGGATCGCACAGCGATAATCGCAAAGTTCTTATGTTGCCTTCACTTCACCGCCAACTACCTCTGTTCCCCAACTCACGTATTCATTCCATTCTCATTCTTCTTCTTCGTCTTCTTCGTGTTTTTTTATTCACTATTGACTCAATTGCTGGAATCCTCTGTTTGCAGGCGTATGGACCTAGTATGCTCCCTACCCTAAATATCGCCGGCGATGTTGTTCTCGTCGAACACCTATCTCCGCGGATTGGGAAAATTGGTCATGGTGACTTGGTTCTTGTACGCTCACCTTTGAACCCTAATCGGAACTTGACAAAGCGTGTTGTTGCTATGGAAGGGGATACTGTTACTTTCTTTGATGCTTCGGGTTCTGATTCCTCTCGAACTGCTGTGGTGTGTGTGATTAATGGTTTGTTCTTCATTTTTTCTTTTGTCTGTTTTAGTTTTGATTTTTGTAGTTTATTTGAAGGACATTGTTGTGAAAATGTGCATACTTGATTGCTATCATGTTAGGTCAACAATTATGAGCAAGGTTGCGTGAGTATTGTTATTTAGGGTTTCTTTGGATTGCCAAAATGTGGCGGAATGAAACGGAATGGCATGGAACGAGGTTCCATTGTTTGGATCAATTAAAATTGGATGGAGTTGAGCGGAATTGAGCACTATGGATTCCATTCCATCACTTATTATCATATTTTTCCCCTCCGATTTGGACAGAATGGAGAATTTACCTTGCTCCGTCCTAAAATACCCAAATGATGGAAGGGAATCTACATTCCGCTCCACTCTACTCCATTCCGCTCCATTCCTTTCCATTCCGCTCCGCATTTCACGATTTCCAAACATAGTCAGGTCTTTTGTAAGCCCTATTAGTTTTGTCCTTATTTTAAAGATGACTCGTTAAGTTTAAAAACTATCCTCGGCCTTGATTCCCAATGTGACACTCTTTCAGTGTCTTGGAACAGTAGTCCCCAATCAAGCTTAAGGGCTAAAGGTTCTATTAGCCTCGAGCGTGATTTAAACCCTCTTTTCCAGCGTCAATGTTTCAAACTTAAGTGTGTACTACTACATTTCTGCAGTGTTGTCTGTTTTGAGTCTTATGTGAAAGTGAGTCGTTACTCTCCAGTCTGTAGTTAAAATCCTCCCCATTAGGCTAAGGAGAGTGAATGTTTATAAACTACTCTTAGCCTTGGTTCTTAAACAATATGAAACTTTTTGGTGTAACGAAATGATTTTTAAATATCGGTTGTGGTAATGGCTGTGGTCACAAGCAATTCATGATATTGTGGAGATTCACAATCAAATGTGGATGACACAGCCTTATCTGTAGTTGCGGAGAGGTATGTAAGTATATTAATCTGGAAAGTATCACATGAATGTTTTATCATGCTGGATTATAGTGAGTGGAAGAAGGTTTAAGAACTGTTGGCCGTGAGATTGCAAACCATTGATTAACATGTGTTCAATAAGAGGACTATTACTTGTGTGGTATGTCCCATTTAGACGAGTCTTTTGGGTTGTCCATTCAACCAAGTTAGATGTCTAGGTGATAATTTCAGTGATTGGATGCAGTTTCCTACTTATTTCATATATATGTATTAGAAAGTACAGTTTCATTACAAGGTTTCTTCAAATTAGGTAATTCATAAGGTTCCATATAGCTGATATGCTGACTATTTTCAATGAGCCTTGACGAAATGCATTTATCTTATTTGCTCACTTTGTGTGTCATTATTTTACTAACAATTATGGTAAAAGTTAATTTATTTGATTATGGTGTCTGGTTATGTTACTTGAAATATCCCTATGCTCTTGGCTGAGGCAATTGGTCATTTTTTTAGATTGCAATACTTGTTTACTCAAGCTTATCGATATCCTTGATTCCACGTATCAGAGCATCTTTCTGATCCAATTCCCTTTGTCGAGTCTTAAAACTCTATAATCAACAACTTATTAAACAACTATCTTTTTTCTTTTCCATCTGCTTGGAATACATGTCTTGCAGGTTGAATTTATTCTTCCTGTTATAAATTATAAGAATAATATTATTCAGTTTCTGTTTATAAGTTTGGTTTGTTGCTTAAGTTATCAACATTTTTTTCCATAGGTGCCAAAGGGGCATGTTTGGATTCAAGGAGATAACATTTATGCTTCCCGTGATTCACGTCACTTTGGTCCTGTTCCATATGGCCTTATAAAAGGAAAAGTGTTTTTGCGGGTAACTGTCGTGCCTCATACTATATTCTTCAATTTTTATACTTCCATTTTGGTTCAATAGGTTTCTCTACATTATTTTGATTCTTTAGAGGTTTATAATGAAATTTATTTATAGCTTACTTTCATGTGGATCAATATTATTTTTCCTGAATAATTTAGAGGGAGTTAGGGTTCTAATGATACTGTTCTATTATCACATGAATGTTTCTATGTTCTTTGTGGACTCATGCATATACTTGGAAACATATCAGGTTTGGCCACCCAGTAGCTTTGGAATGCTTGATAATTGAAGATATCTTAAAGAAGGTACGAACCTTGTTGTTACTGCGCTTGACACTTCTGTTTTTTTCCCTTCGTTTAGAACACTTTTTCCAGTCTCAGAAATGGACATTATAAACTACAATATAGAAAATGGAAATGCTCATATTATTTTAGCTTATGTTTTAGAGTTACAATTATTAGGTTTTATGCTCATGAATGTGGATGTTGAAAAGTTTGAATGCTCTGACCTCAAAAATTGAGGAGGCAAAAACACTAGTATTATTATTATTTGTTTAAGATTTTTTGTCATCAGAAATCAGTAAACAAAGAAATTGTTGTCGGTTTATAATAACAAGAGGAATAGAGTTTGTGACCTGCCGCTAGTTTATGATTCCAGTGGTAATGTGGTCTACCGTAAGAAGACTTAGAAGGTATGAACCCTTATAGGGTGTTGCTTTATCCCTTAATTAAGTGATAGAGTATTAGATAAGTAAAGAAAAGATGACGAATAATCAATTAGGTTTGGGATAATTGTTTGCTTTTCAATTTCCCCTTTATCTGTATAGGAAGCATGAAGTTTGAATATTGAGTCATGGTTGGATGTAACTTTGGACGAAAGCGCATTTACAAACTCAAGCTCATCCAAGCAATAACAGCACATCAATGGATACCTCAATTTTGCTATACCTTGTTGTACAATGTGATAATTTACTAATCTAGCCACATTTTGGTTGTACAGATCTTGCCTGGCATAGAAACCATCGTCTCTTACAATTTAGGTTAACAGAGATTCAGCTGCATGAAAAAATTTAAGGACTTCTTGGATTTAAAAAATATTTTATATTTTCATCTTTAATTGCAAAAAAGTCAGCTTCTGTTCTTTTAATTTCTTGTTTTCAAAGAGAAATTGTGATCACAAAAAGAATTAGTTTTCATTTTCACTATTTCTTTTATGAATAATGTCTTAAACCAAACAGGTCCTTAGGCTATGGAGCTTATGCTTTCCTGTTTACATGAATAAGAATTTCAACAAGCTTACTATAATTGAAACAATTTATTGTCCAAGTGCCATTTATTATAAGTGAGAGCATGAGTGCATGTATGGAATGATTCCCTGTATAAATGGGATTCTAAGAGTTTCTGTGTTATGGATTAATAAGTAACAGCATTTGACATCTTTTTTATTCACCAATTTATTGAACAGTGCTCCTTTAACTGCATCTAATTATACTTGGATGAAGCTTCAGCGATTTTCATGAATGTGGGTGTTTGCAAGGGGAACACATGAAGGAGCATGCTCCCTTTCGGGGCAACAAAAGATAGATGTTTTGGGGTTTGTTTAAGGTTTGAGCACTATGCTGTGTGGTATTACTCTTCAAACTTTGTAAAAGAATTGAGTTCACACTTACATTCAGAATTGGTTAGGAACCGTCTGGCATTTTACCCAAGCTATAGTTTTTTGACAATTTATATGCTCAGGGTAGGCTTTCTTTGTTTTTTATTGTCATATGGTACCCTGAAAATTGTAGACATAGAGATTCAAAGGAATACTTTATCTATCTAGTCTCATTTGTCAGGTCGATTGTTGTTTTGATGTCTTAAATCTTTATTTTGTTGTCAGCAAAAATATACACTTAGAGCATAAATATCGGAGGTTTTTGAAAGGTTTCTACACAGTATTCAAAGTTTCTGTCAGAAAATCTTGGATATTTCATTGAATCAGTAGTTACTAAATACACAAACGTCTTCTAATTGAAGAACGTTGCTACAATGCCACATGTACATTTACTTAGTTATTTAAATGGTAATGGATGTAAAAAATATTAATATAATGTATATTAGGGTATTTAGTGGGGCCTATTCTAAAATTTATATGAGTTGAATGGATATTTGAAAAATATAGTTAAGTTGTTTATATAATTGGGAAGTGTAATATAATATAAAAGAATTAGTAGGGTCCATTTAAAGAACCATAATGGGTTCAATAGATGTGGATGCTCTTAGGCTATGATGGCTGTCAAGGGCCAAGTTGTGAAGTAAATACTTTAAGAATGATTGTATGTATCTGACATGCTTCCATGTTTAAATTCTTTTGGAATCATCGGACTTATGTTCTGCTTAAAATATTTGTATTTTTAGAGGATTGACTATTGAGAGCAGGGACTATAGGGTGGGGAAGGTTTCCTCTCAGATCCAATATGTTAACCGATACTCCCTCTAGTTTTGAATATAAGAAAAATATTTTAATATATGTTTGGTTGCTGCAAGTGTAGAGTGTATGTTTTAGTCTTATAAATTTTTTATTTGGATTTCAGCGTTGTAAAATCAATAATAATCATTTTTTAGTGTCTGATGAAAAATGCTGACAACGTTTCTACTTGCTAACAATTTCATTTGTCTCGTATTTCGTTGCACTTTGTATTACTCGGCCTTTGTATTCATCAGAGACCAGAATCAAAAGAGAAATGACATTTTCATCTTCTAAACTTAGAAATCCATTTCATCTTCAATTTGTTTTCTAAATCCAATATTCTAGATTACTAATCCATAACGGCACATTCACTTATTCAACCCCACCCCCATCCCCACCCTAACAATCCCTTCCCCAAGCCAACTTTCACCCTCCCTAATGGTAGCCACACTCCCACTATCTCTCCTAGGGGTGTTCGCGGTGCGGTTTTGACGCTAAAAATCATCCGAACCGCAAGAGAAAAAAGTATGCGGTTTGTATTGGTTCGGTTTTTTACAAGATTTTTATTGAGTGATATTTACATATATAGAGAATAACATAACTTTGTGTTTAGTCATTCACACATTGCCAAATAACAACAAAACTCATCATATTTAGACAAAAAATTTTCATTCAATATACAAAAATTAATTTAAACAAAAGTGAAAAAAAATAGTAGCATAAAACAATATCAAAAATATTATAAAAAACAGAAAAAAGAGGAGAATGGAGATTAGAGAAGATGAAAAAGAAAGAACATAAGAGATGTGAGATTAGAGAAGAAAGGTGCGATAAAAATATAATTAGAAGAGAAAATAGTAACATAAAAATGAGAAGATGAAAAAGAAAAAACATGTGAGATGATAGATTAGTGTAGAAGAGGAGAGACGTACATGACAAAGAAGATGAGAAGAATGCGCAATACTATTAGGAGAGATTTGAGAAGATTAAAACTGAAAAGTTAAGTGTGAGTAAGAAAATATTTCGTAATTGTAAGGTTAAGGCATAATGGGTTTGAGTTTTGGGTTAGATGTGAGATAAGTGAAGTTTGAGTTGTAACATAATGCGGTTTGGTTTGGTTTAGTTCGGTTTGCAAAATATAAACCGCAAACCAAACCAAACCATGCGGTTTTGTTAAAAGATGACCCGAACAAATCCAAATCAAATGCGATTTTTTGCGATTTCGATTTGGTTTGGTTTGGTTTGCGGTTTTCTATTGAGTTGGTTCGGTTTTGAACACCCCTAATCTCTCCCTTTCCCCATCCTTGGAACATCCACAAACCACTTTTCCCTCATCCATTATGGTCTCTATTCCCTTCCCAATTGCAAAAATCAAATGTTGCAAATTAACCTCTAAAACTCCTCCATGCCCCCACAATCACCTCATTTGTAACCTTCAAATCATTCAGCCACCTCCTTCCATGTGAAACAAAAATTAGGGGAATTGCTAATCCCACCTAAAAGATGGAAAAACACCTTGCCATCATATTTTGGAATATATTTCCGGACGTATTATTTATCTCACTGAAACACGCCTTAATTGAGATTCACCTCATATTTTTTTTTCAAATTTGATTTGAAGATGCATCTCTGAATTCACCCAAACAATTTTTTTTTAATAAAAGAAGAGCCTAAGCCCAAACAACAACAAAATTAACCAACCCCAGCAGCATCCTGATGGACAAACCCAAGTAAGAAGGAGGGGTAAGTATCAAAAATACAATAATTAGTATTTAAAGAGAGACAAAACTTTGCTAGTTGATCCAACATTTATTAGCTTCACGGAGGATATGCTTAACACAAAAATTATGTAAGCCTTTGAGGTCATCTTGAATCTTGCAAACCATGCTCAACTCGGACTTTCTATGAAGTTTGTAACTAGTAATAACTTTAAAAACTTCCACATTGTCCACCTGAAAGTCAACATTATTAAATCTATAACTCTTGGCCAATCTTATTCCTTCATGGACTCCCCACAATTCAACAAGAAGGGCATTGCAATTACCAATGTACTTGGCAAAACCCTATAACTAGTCACATTTAACATTTATAATAATGCCCCGCACCCAGCTCTACAATTAATACTAACTGTACCATCAATATTAACAATCACTCAACCTTCTTCAGCAGGCACCCATCTCGGAAGAGTCTTAGGCTTGGCATTTCTCACTACCTTCTTCCGCAACGCAATTGCACTTCTATAATGGCCATGAGCAAGCTGAATTTCACTAGTCAACATCTCAGGAAGCACACAATCAGAGTTGTGAAGTTTTTGATACTACCATAACTTATAATAAGCAGTGACCTAAATAGCAAACCAATCCATGCTAGGAGAGCCTTAGTTCTGAAAAATATTAAAAGATATCCACTCATCAAGAGCAAGAGAAAAGAATGTAGTACAATGTTGAGCCTGAACCAAACTCAGCTAGATGCCCTTAGCCACCAAACAGTTTCTGAACACATGTAATAAGGATACAACAACACCTGCACAATCACCACAGAAAGGATCCCTAAGATTGCGCTTATAGAGCAAAAGGTTAGTTTTTAGCCCTTTATTTTGAACTAGCCACACAAGATATCTAATTCTTTTAGGCACTGCAAGCTTCCAAATCTTGCTCCACTACATTTCCTTCACATCCCGATAAGGGGAGTTTCGAACCTCATAAGAGTTGGCAATAAGAAACATATCAGTCGCAGTTCTGCTCCAAATTCAACTATCTTGATAAAAATTGTCCCTTTGAGGAAGAGCTATGACACATGTTTTCTCCATATACTTTGCATGAATATTACCATTAATAATGTTCTAATTCCAATTTCCTTGGCAATCAACCAGATCATTGAGTAAATTGACCTCCGAACAAGAGCCATGAGTAATCATCACATTTCTAAGCATATTGACCTCGAACAAGAGCCAGGAGTGATCATCACATTACTAAGCAGATTGACCTCCGAACAAGAGCCATGAGTGATCATCACATTTCTTAGCTTCACACCTTTCTGCACCCAATAATCATCCCACGCTTGAATCCTAGACCCCTCCCCAATTTCCCACATCACATGATTATCAAGAGCAACCCATTCTTTAGCCATATGCTTCCAGAAGCTCGAATCATATGGCTTAAACTCCAAAACATTTCCATCAATCCCTTTCCTTATGTATTTTTTTCTTCAAAATTTGGCACTACAAGGGCTCATCGCCACACTTAAGCTTCCAACTCAGCTTAGAAATACAAGCTTCATTCATCTTACCAAGATGTTTTAAGCCCAAACCATCAAATTGCTTTGGTTTGCAAATATCCTACTAGCGAATAATGTGCATTTTCTTAGAAGCACTGCTATGACCCCAAATAAAATATCTCTACATTCTTTGAATTTTCTTAAGACTCTCCTTATGAACCTTACTACTCATCATAATGTAAGTAGGAATGGCTTCTAATACCGATTTTACAAGAGTAACCCTCTTAGTAAAGGACAACTAGTTACACATCCAGTGGCTCAGCTTGGTTCTAACCTTGTCTATAAGAAACTGATAATGATTTTGCCTATGACACTTGCCGGACATAGGCACCCCAGATAAATTTATGTTTAATTTGCCATAATCATAGTCTTTTAGATGATTTGGAGGTCGTCTTATGCGTGGTATGTTCTGAGGCTCCCCCTCATTTGAGACATCTCTTTCACTTTTACTTGATGATTCTTTTTGAGAATTATTTGTGACTTCCTCATTCACACCATCTATGTATACATGTTCTTGCTCTATAGGCTCACCCTCAATTTGACTTGTGTATTCAGGCTCCTTAATGGGTAAACTTTCTATATAACCTGATGTTTGGTCATTATGAGAAATTTCCCCAAGGCTTTGGTACTTCCAATTCTGCATTATTAAAGAGTGAAGACTCATCATTGAGGCTATCACTTGATGAGTTATTTCTAAAATTAGTAGACCCATTATTGTCTTGGACATGGTAAGGAAAAATATGCTCTTAAAACACTACATCTCTCGATATGCAATATTCACAAGTATTTAGATTGTAAACTTTCCATCCTTTTTTGTTCTTGTGGATAACCAATAAAAATACACCTTTTAGCTCTAGGATCAAATTTACTGATTCCTTATGAGTATGGCTGTTCAAAAAATCCATAGAACCGAACTGGACCATAGAACCAAACTGAATCGTCATTAAATAACTAAACCGTTTTCTTTGGTCTATAAACCGAACCATTTATTAGACAGTTTAATAACCGAACCAAACTGCAGTTAACCAAACCACAATTAACTAACCATAACTATATTAAAGGTATGTTATTAATTGGTTTTGTTGAAACTTTGTATTTTTTTTCAAATTGAGTTTTTGATATTGAAGTTTATTTTAAATATGAAAATTAATTTTTTTAAAAATCAATATTTTAACGGTAATAATATTAATAACATATTAGTGATAAAAAATGCTTATAAAAATTATTTAAAAATGTTATTTCTTTCCCACTGAAATGAAACTCTGGTTTTAAAATACAACACTGCTGAGATATTTGATCAAAATGTATGATATTTGATCAAACTCTCTTTTCTTTCTATAAATAAACCTTTTTTTTCTTCCATTTTATTAATCAATTGTAATAGGAAATGTTGAGATTCACTAACAGCTATTAAGTACACATTTTTTTTTGAATTGATTCAAATGTTGTATATTACTGACATGAAATATAGTATTATTATTATACCATAATTCTACATATATAATGGAAATATTTTTTTAATAAAATTTAAAATTTTAATAATTATTGATTAGAAAAAATTCAAAAAAATAAATAATAGTTCTATACACCATAACAAGTTGTTATCTTAAAAGTATGACTGTCAAAATTAAAAAATGATATATCAAACCAATTGGTTCAGTTTGGTTCAGAACAAATCAAAACGGTTCGATTTGATTTTTATAATTTTTTATTATAGTTCGGTTCGGTTTAATTCGTATGATTTTTTGGTACGGTTCGATTCAGTACAATTCAATTCTTTGAGTGAATCATACCATGAACAATTCTACCTATGAATCATTTTCTTGTAGCACAAGCACACAAAAGTTCTCAAGTACTCATAATTTGATGCACTATAAAAAAATAGTTCTTATTGAGTGATTTACTTATTTATTATTGTAGAGATTCTATTGATTAGATACGTTGCTGACAATACACAATGCTTGAAATAAAAAATTAAACAACCGGATATTTTTATTAATGTAAATAAATTTATATATATTGGAGGAAGTTAATATTTAATAAAAATAAGCAGCAACACATGAAAAAGAAAAAAAACAGAGAACGAGGGTATAATAGTATTATGGCTCAATTCATCGGCTATAAAATAACAAGGGAGTCTCCAATTAGGGTTATATGTGCCTTGAAAGAACCAGGCGTAGCAGCAAAATATTTGCGTCTGAGTTCCGTTGCGGGCATAGAACAAATCTTCAATTCCCTTTCTCTATTCTTCTGCAACAATCTCACTCTGCAGAAGCTTTGAAAGGATTTGCACATTTTCTATTCATTTAATTTTTTTGATAATTTATTTTCGGACGATCCAATGGGGTTTCAGTTTATTTTGATCTGAGATCTCTATTTCACCCGGCCAATAGCTATTTATTTTTTGGGGGCAGTTTCAATATTTTGCTTGTTTTTCTGTTCATTCTGAAATTTAGATCTCAATAAACTGCCCTATATTTTATTTTATTTTTTAAAACATGTTTAATTTTATTTGTTTATGGGTTTTGTTTTGGCGTGATAGATCAGGTGATTGGGTTTGAGTTAAATGATATCTAGAACGGGAGATCGATTTGATATTCATTACAGTGACATTTTACTTATAATATAGAACAATCGAAATGTGGTTTGATTTTCAATTCAACGTTTATCTATTTCTTATCAATTAAATTTATACATAAATAAGATTCGAGACTAGTTTCGATCCTAATTATATTTCGTAATTTTTTTTTTTAAAATCTTGGTGTAACTGTGACCAACACTAATCTAAAGGATCAAACTCACCGTTTCACTTGAATTCTGTTAATGAATTTGATTTAATACATGAATTGTTTACCCCCAAGGGGTTTGTGATTGAGATTTGAAAATGAGAGTTTGAGAGGAGCATCTGAAAGATTAAGTAATTGAGAGGATGTCTGTAAAATAGTTTTATCAATGTTGGAAATTATGTTTTTTTTTTTTTACCATCAACAACCACAAGTTGATCTGAACCTGTTTAATGATTCATATAATTAGAGACCCTGTTAGGTGGTGCGTGGCTCGAGTGTGAACCTGAGGGTGGCTGGTTTCTCAACTTATAGAAAACCTTGGTTTTATGTCATGGTTTGTCAGATAATTGATACACTATATGCCATGAGAAGCCTAATGATTTGATATGAGTTGTGTTTGATTTTGATACTGTTTTCCAATTTTGTTACACGGTTATAAATCACGGACACTGATAGACGACCCCGACGCTGATATGGTAACACTCTTGATAATAAATTAAACATAATCAGAATTACCATGTCTTTTTCAGAAATAATGGTGCTACGTAGCTTCTATGCTTTATATGTTTCTTACTCACTTGCATAGAAGCAATGAGATGGGTTTTCAAATCCAATACTTAGTACCAAGGTCATTCTGAGTATGGATGACAAGATCCACATTAGTACCAAGCTCATCAGATGCCAAGAAGCTATTTAGATATAGCTTTGGATCCTTTTGTGGACCTCTTTAAATGTATGATTCTTGCGCAAATCTTGCTTGCAAACATCTTGGTGGGGTTTTTTCACCTTACCAAACATCTTGTTGAGCGGATTAATTTTAGTGACGAATAAGTGTTAATGGCAATGATAGAGTTGGTGTTGAGATTATGGCAATCACAAATGTTGTAGAGAAATGATATGGTTGAGGATCGATTTGTTGTAAAGCTAAATAACTATTAATACCATATAAAGAAATGATATTTACTCATCTATTAATAGTGTACAATTCACTACTAAATTAGGATAAAAATGTTATTCAAGGTACAAGTACAAAGTACAAAGTACACGTACAAGAGGTACACTTGAAAAAGATACACAAGTTTATTTTACGTTATCATTAGGATGAATTTGTAGCTCACATTTAGACGAAAATTTTATGGTATTATTATGTTTTTTTTAAATTAAGTTTTACTTGTTTCTTATTAACATACTTTTAACATTTTTAAGATTAATGTAGAAATTGAGTTAAGAAAAAAAACTAGTTTTGACACCCGACTTTAGGATAAATGATTTTTGATAGTTTTTAAGGGTGTACATGGGTTGGGTAAATCCAACAAACCTAGTAAAATTCACCCAAATCGACCCAAAAAAATGGGTTTGGTGGTCATTGGGTGAATATGGTTTTCAAAAATGAAAAACCATTCAAAATAATTGGGTTTTGGATAAACCTACACCCAACCCACAAAATTTTTTAGTTATTTTTTATAATTTGATGAGTGATGACATTGATGTATTTAATCTTGGTTGCTTCAATTACAACCCTTTGAACATATTTTATTTTATAAGTAATGATTTTAATTTATTTAGGATGTCACACTTTTATTATTTTGATGCTAATTCTTGTAAGTTATAAGTATTTTATAAATTTTATGTATTACTGTAATGTAACTTTGGTTTTTGTAAATATGTTTATGATGAATTTTATTGTGTATTTAGACATTTGATGTTTTAAAAAATATCGGTAATACGTTAAATTATTTATTAAAAAAAAATGTGACAAATCATTTATAATTATATAAGGAAAAAAAAAAAGAAAAAAATTGGGTAACCCACTGCCTAATCCAACCCACAAATTTGTGGTTTTACCCAACCCGATCCAATGATGTTGTGGGTGGTTATTTTACCTCACGCAAACCAGTGTAACTTATATGAGTTGGGTCATAGTTTTAACTAAATTCAACCCAAACCGACTCATGTACACCTCTGATTTTTAAGATTTAAAGTAAATTAAAGTTTTTAACACCGAGTTAGCGGTGGAAAAAAATTTCTTGTTGTATTAGTTTATTTTAGGGGTGGCAAAATAGATGGATTGGATGAATATAAATTGAATTATTAATGGATGGATCAAAACAATCCATTAGTCCATTAACAATTCAATAAAATTTTCTTAAAATTATCCAATCCAATCCATCCGTTAAAAATAAAATCCATCCAATCCATCCATTAACGTATTTTTAATGGATGAATATCCATCCATCCAATTTTTTTTTTATTTTAAAAAAAACTCAGTTTTTTTTCAAAAAAAAAGTTGGTTTTTATTTAGGAAAAAAAATTGGTTTTTTTCGGAAAAAAAAAGTCGTTATTTTTGGGAAAAAAAGTCGTCTTTTTTTCGAAAAAAAAAAGTCTGTTTTTTTTCGAAAAAAAAAGTCAGTTTTTTTCGAAAAAAATCGGTTTTTTTTTGGAAAAAGTCTGTTTTTTTTCGGAAAAAAAATCAGTTTTTTTTTGGAAAAAAGTCGGTTTTTTTCGGAAAAAAAATTGGTTTTTAAAAAAAAAAAAGTCGGTTTTTTTCGGAAAAAAAAATCGGTTATTTTTTTCAGAAAAAAAATTGGTTTTTTTTTTCGGAAAAAAAGTCGGTTTTTTTTCGAAAAAAAAAAGTCGATTTTTTTTCGGGAAAAAAAAGTCGTTTTTTTTTTGGGAAAAAAAAATTGATTTTTTTTTCGGAAAAAAAAATCGGTTTTTTTTTTAAAAAACATCGGTTTTTTTTCGAAAAGAAAAACGGTTTTTTCTGAAAAAAAAATATAAATTAAAAAAAAAAAAATCTATTTTTAATTATTTTTTAAAAAATAAATCTAACGGAGATAAAAATAATTCATTAGATCCTTAAAATATGTTGGATGAATTGAACTAATCCGTACATATAAATGGATGAATTTAATCCATTCCATTAACTTACTTTTTATGTGGTGAATTGATTGAATGGATTTTTTGATGGATAGATTGGATGGATTTTTTCTTAATGGATCCAATTGCCACCTCTAGTTTATTTAGTGATATGATAATGTGAAATTCATTTATTATGATGTATTATTTAACTAATGAGATTATTTTTCAAAATGTATTTAAAAATAGAAAACAAGTAGATAACATATCATGATATAACACATGGCTGGAAGCTCGAATGAGTAAAGCTATAGATTGTGAAAGACAGTTTTAGATATATGGTTGGTAGACGAGTGTGTAAACATGCTATGAGATGGCTATTACTTTTTTTTTTTTAAATGTCAAAATGATATATATATATATAAACGATCAAAATAAGTCACATCAGTATAAGATGTATCTAAGAGGATAAGAAGAATTCGAAAATACACCCAAAAACTAAGAAGAATTCGAATATACAACCAAAAACTCTGAAAAAGAAACAACAAAAAATGGATTATATAATAGTTGATAAACAAGTTAAATGATTTAACCTTCAGTAGTCATACTCGAAAGTAATATATTTTGACTTTAATACATTCAAATGCTTTGCTTTATTCTGAAAAATATGTCTATTTTGCTTTTTATAAATAATTCATATCACAGAGAACCAAATAGTGTTAAGAGTCAACCAAACGTTTTTCGAAAAATCACCTAACCACCAAATTGTAAGAGATGATCCAATAACTTTCCTTGAGTTGTCGTTGAGAATCCTAACCAATTAGAAATAATAGGCCACATTCTACCGAAATTCACATTTTACAAACGAATGATCTCTGTCTTCCCCCACGCCACAATTTGCCACACATCTTTAATCGTTCATAGAAGGAATCCGCCACCTAGCCAAATTGTCCTTCGTCGAAATACAACTTAGTAACAAAATTTGGTCAACTTAAAACACAAAATTTCAACCACAAAATTCGGGAATGAGCCTGATTGTTGTTGCGTCAACATAAAACAAATTTTGATAAGCACTACTGACCGTGCAGCAAGAAGAGGGATGTAAACTCCATACCCATTGACCTTCTGCGTCCATTTGCAAAACAAACGATGTTAATAGCTCAATACACTCTCCCACTAATTCCTCCTCCCACGCGGTGCACTTGATTGAAGAAATTAAAATTCTGTCATGGAAATGGTTGAGGACCAAAGCATCAGGATTTAGTTACTCTCTCGGACAATGGCTGAGCAGTCCAAGGCAGTGTTTGGAGATTGGCGGTTAAGTTTCCAAATCGTCTTAGGAAGTGGTAGGATGCTATGTTTTTTTAAAGATTGTTGTTGTAATTCTGGTATCAGATGTGTGATGTTAAGTGTGATGTCACAACAACACAATCTGCTAATATGAACAAGGCTATAACAACAGTAAATCAACACAATGAATTGTTCACCCAGTTCGGTCTAACTACCTACGTCTGGGGGCTACCAAGCCAGGGAGGAAATTCACTATTAGTAGTATTAAATTACAGACTCAACAATCCCAGTTGACATCTACTAATCTTAATCACTACCCAATGACACTTCTACCTAAGAGACCACTTAGATATGAGAAACCACTCACTCCCTAAATCACCTCAGTGATACAATTCAAAGATTACACTTTGAACCACACCTTGATCTTGCTTAACAGCTTTGATCAAGAACAACACACTCTTGCTTAAAAGCTCTAGAGTGAATACACTTACAACCCAAAATAGTAACACCTATTCAACCATGAAAGGCTTACAAAATACACACGAAAACTCTAACTTGACTCTCAGTCTTTGCTCTCTAGTCTTCGTCCTCTTCAACAAGGGTTGAGGCTGCTTTAAATAAAATTCTGACTTGGGCTTGGACATCTTCCAAATATCTGATTTGATTTGTTTTAAAAACAGAATTTAAAACAGATTTGATCTTCAAATCTTTTTAAATCATACAGCCCTTAAACATAGCAACAAGATCTGCTCCAAATCTGATTGCAACTGAAAATATCTTCTCCAAGATATTCGCACACAATCTCTCTAACAGATCTTCTCAAAACAAACTTTTACGCGCAGCCCTAAAACATCACAGCCCGATGTTCCGATGTTCAGATAACTGATGTCAAGACATCAAGTTTAACATCAGCATATAAAACTTTAACCCTGCAACAACTAATGTTATGAACCAATGTTAAGACATTAGATATATGACATCAACATTGTTCAACTTTGTTTTACCAAAATTCCAGCCAATACAAGAAATAACAATCTCCCCCTTTGGCTAATTTTGGCTAAAACAATCTCTGCCAACATCAGAGATACCTGCAGCGGAAAAACTTCATACTCCTAACATTCCAAAACACAACCAGCAGCAATCACATCCAAAATCTGCTCAAAGCTAAACTCCCCCTCAAAACAGGAACCAGCATACCAGCTGTTCAAACATGCACACTCCCCCTCAAGCCTATAACCACTACAGACAACTAGGCAACACATAGGCACATAGACTAACTCTCCCCCTTTTTAGCCATAATTAGACAACTTCTACATCAAACACAAAGATCTGACAGCCATTAAGACATGGTCAAATAACAAGCTTCCCAAGGAACACAAATTCCAAAAACTTTGACTGGTCAGGCGATACAAACAATGGATTCTTATAGAACTATAAAATCCAAGCCTTCTTCCTTCTAACAGCACCAGACAACAAACAAGTATGAGTCAGTCTAACAAAGATGCAGGGAAGAACCACATGCAGGATGTCAAGAAACCAGATCCACTGAAGAATAAGAACAAAACAATGACAGCCGCTGGGACTTCTTCAGGAGCAACAAGAACAAGAAAAACATCAGAGACAAGGATGAAAAAGTAAAAAAACCTCAAGTGCAACTTCATGCTTCTGATGATTAATGGGATGAAGATTGGAAAACTATTCTTGATGCAGGGGGTTGGGATAATCTTTAGACCCTTTATATGATGCTTTTGATGTACTAAAATCTAATCTTGTAAGCTTTCAGCAGTTGAATAAAATTCTGTTTCCTTTAAACTAAACATATGCAATAAAGATCACAACTGTACAAGACACTTCCCAGCACATTTAATCCTCATATATGCAAATTCCTAATTTTCTTCTTAATTTTTCAAATTGATTTGCATCTACGGCCTTGGTAAAAATATCTGCTAACTGCTTTTCAGTAGCAACATGTTCCAGAGCAACTACTTTGTCTTCAACTAAATCTCTTATAAAATGATGACGTATAACAATATGCTTAGTTCTGCTATGTTGAATAGGGTTCTTAGAGATATTGATAGCACTCAGATTATCACAGTACAATGTCATGACATCTTGCTTGACATTGTATTTTGTTAACATCTGCTTCATCCAAACAAGTTGAGAACAACTACTCCCTGCTGCTATGTACTCAGCTTCAGCAGTAGAAAGAGACACACAGTTCTGCTTTTTACTAAACCATGATATCATATTATTCCCTATGAAGAAGCAACCTCCTGAAGTACTTTTTCTATCATCAGCACTCCCTGCCCAATCAGCATCACTAAAACCACATAACTCAGTGCCTGATCCATGACTGTAAAGCATTCCATAGTCACTAGTCCCATTCACATATTTCAGAATCCTCTTCACTTGATTCAAGTGACTAACTTTAGGCTCAGATTGATATCTGGCACACACTCCAACAGCAAAAGAAATATCAGGTCTGCTAGCTGTGAGATATAATAAGCTACCAATCATGCTTCTGTATAGACTTTGATCCACACTCACACCATGTTCATCCTTGGACAACTTTAAGTGAGTAGGAGCAAGTGTCCTCTTGTGATTAGCATTTTCCAGACCAAACTTCTTAACAATGTTCTTTGCATACTTGCTCTGGGATATGAATATGGAGTATTCCATTTGTCTAACTTCTAGACCTAGAAAATAGCTGAGCTCTCCAACAAGACTCATTTCAAACTCAGACTGCATCTGTTCCACAAAATGTTTCACCATTGCATCTGACATCCCACCAAATACCATGTCATCAACATATATTTGAGCTATCATCAGTTTTCCTCCTTCCTCTTTAACAAACAAAGTCTTGTCAATCCCTATTTTTCTGTAGCCATACACAGCCAGGAATTCAGTAAGCCTTTCATACCAAGCTCTTGGTGCTTGCTTCAAACCATAAAGAGTTTTCCTTAGTTTGTAAACATGGTCTGGAAATGTTGGATCAATAAATCCTTTTGGTTGATCAATATACACCTTTTCATTTAAGTAACCATTCAAGAAGGCACTCTTAACATTCATCTGAAAAAGCTTGAATTTGAAATTACAGGCCACCCCTAAGAGTAATCTGATAGATTCCAGTCTTGCCACAGGAGCAAAGGTTTCATCATAATCAATTCCTTCAACCTGAGTGTATCCCTGAGCAACTAATATGGCCTTGTTTCTGGTGACCCTTCTAATGTCACATTCAGATGTCATAACATCATCCTTGACATTACATGATGAGCTGGACTCTTGAGGAACCCATAAATAACAGTTATCTATGGATCTAACTCCCCTCATAACGACTTCACTCTTCTCATTAGTCACTAAACATTCATCTTTAGTGTAGCTAACCTTGAATCCTTCATCACATAACTGACTGATGCTAATCAAATTAGCAGTCAATCCTTTGACAAGAAGTACATTTTCAAGATTAGGTCCAGCCTCACAATTCAATTTTCCAATTCCTTTAACTTCCCCTTTTTCTCCAAAAGTTTGCATCATTTGTGGAGTAAGTCCTGATATCCACCAACTGATTCTTGAAACCTGTCATATGCTTTGAGCAACCACTGTCAAAATACCAACCATCCATAACTGGGGTTCTAACAGATGAGTGAGCTAATAGACATGTGACAACAGCTTTAGGAACCCATTGTTTAACAGCCTGAGGCATGTTCTGCTTCTGTCTAGGTTGAGGAACAGATTTGGGATAACCATGCAGTTTAAAGCAAGAAGATTGTATATGGCCAAATCTTCCACAATAGTAACATCTCACTCTTTGAATCTCTTCTTTGAAGTGATTGAAATGTCTGCCACCTTGATGATGATTTCTGTCATACTGCTGAGGCTGCCATCTGTCAGAATATTGATGCTGTCTTCTCCCATAATTAGGTTGTCTTTTGTAATGATGAGTCTGTCTTTTGTAATGATTAGGCTGTCTTCTACCATGATGATGAGGCTTTCTTCTGCCATAACAATGAGGCACATCATTATTAGGTCCAAAACCATACATTTTCCCTTGATGTTGAGACATCGGATGGAACATGTTATGTTTGAAACTAGAAGCCTGCATACTCCTATGGTATTGAGGAGGCATATACTGCCTAGCTCCAGAAACCTGAGGCTTTCCTTGAGGTTGAGGCAAAAAATTCTTAGGTACATGACCATAACCCTTTCCATTATTTTGTAGCCCAAGGTGAGGGACAACCTTCTTAATTCCAGAACCATGTCCTTTTTCATGATGATGAGGAATGTTCTGTTTAACCCCAGAAGAACTAGCCTCTGCAGATATCTTCTTCTCACCCTCGTATCCTAGACCAGACTTATCACTTGCCCCTTTTCCAGCTTCAAGTATTTTATCCAGAGTGTCAGTTCCACTATTTAACATTCTGATGGATTTTGACTTTGATCAAGCTGGGATTTTAACAACAAAACTTCATTCTCAAGTTCAGCTTTATCAGTCTCAAGCTGTATTATAATTTTCTTCTGCTTCTCCCCTTCTTGACAGACCTCTTCACTTTTCAGACACAACTCTTGATAAGAAGATGCCAGCTCTTCAAAGGTCAATTCACCATCACTAGATTCTCCATCAGAGGCACATATTCCAGTCAATGCCTTAACATGCTTGGCATTCTCTTCTTCACTTTCACTATCTGTATCAGACCAAGAAACAGATAACCCCTTTTTCTGCTTATTGAGATATGTAAGACATTCTTTCTTAACATGACCATAACCTTCACACTCATAGCATTGAACTCCTTTGTCATGATTGGACTTTTCTTCATCTCTTGTTTTCTTCACTTGATTACTAGACCTGTTGTTGTCAGATGTGATGTTCTTAGCATTAGGTCTATAGTTTCTGTCCATTCTCTTTAGCACCTTATTAAACTGTCTCCCAAGCATCACAACAACATTTGACAGTTCCTCCTGAGTTTCAAAATTACACTCCTTCTTACCATCTTCAGTATTAGACACCAAATCTATGCTCTTGGTCTTCTTTTCAGGCTCCTCATTCAACCCCAACTCAAAAGTTTGAAGAGAACCAATCAACTCATCAACTCTCATCTTGCTGATGTCTTGAGCTTCTTCAATAGCAGTCACCTTCATTTTATATTTCTTGGGAAGGTATCTGAGAATCTTCCTTACCAGCTTCTCTTCAGTCATTCTTTCTCCTAAAGCACTAGAAGCATTGGACAGCTCAAGAATGTTCATGTGAAAATCATGAATGGTTTCATCCTCCTTCATCTTCAGATTTTTAAACTTAGTAGTCAACAGTTGAAGTTTTGACATCTTGACCTTGGAAGTTCCTTCATGAGTAGTTTTCAAGACATCCCAAGCTTCCTTAGCTACTTCACAAGTGTTTACCAGCCTAAAGATGTTCTTGTCAATACCATTAAAGATGACATTCAAGGCTTTTGAATTTCCAAGTGCAAGCCCATCTTCTTCCTTGGTCCAATCTTCCTCAGGTTTCAGCTTTGTTGTACCATCCTTTTCAACAATAACAGGTGCTTTCCATTCTTTTAAGACAGCCTTCCAAGCCCTGCTGTCTAATGACTTCAAGAAGGTAACCATCCGTGGTTTTCAATAGTCATAGTTAGAGCCATCTAGAATAGGGGGTCTATTCACAAATCCACCACTCTCCTTGTCCATTGCACCAGAAAGTATCAGCCCTAGATCTCACCCAGATGCAGAGCAGGATGCCTGCTCTGATATCAATTGTAATTCTGGTATCAGATGTGTGATGTTAAGTGTGATGTCACAACAACACAATCTGCTAATATGAACAAGGCTATAACAACAGTAAATCAACACAATGAATTATTCACCCAGTTCGGTCTAACTACCTACGTCTGGGGGCTACCAAGTCAGGGAGGAAATTCACTATTAGTAGTATTAAATTACAGACTCAACAATCCCAGTTGACATCTACTAATCTTAATCACTACCCAATGACACTTCTACCTAAGAGACCACTTAGATATGAGAAACCACTCACTCCCTAAATCACCTCAGTGATACAATTCAAAGATTACACTTTGAACCACACCTTGATCTTGCTTAACAGCTTTGATAAAAAACAACACACTCTTGCTTAAAAGCTCTAGAGTGAATACACTTACAATCCAAAATAGTAACACCTATTCAACCATGAAAGGCTTACAAAATACACACAAAAACTCTAACATGACTCTCAGTCTTTGCTCTCTAGTCTTCGTCTTCTTCAACAAGGGTTGAGGCTGATTTAAATAAAATTCTGACTTGGGCTTGGACATCTTCCAAATATCTGATTTGATTTGTTTTAAAAACAGAATTTAAAACAGATTTGATCTTCAAATCTTTTTAAATCATACATCCCTTAAACATAGCAACAGGATCTGCTCCAAATCTGATTGCAACTGAAAATATCTTCTCCAAGATATTCGCACACAATCTCTCTAACAGATCTTTTCAAAACAAACTTTTACGCGCAGCCCTAAAACATCACAGCCTGATGTTCTGATGTTCAGATAACTGATGTCAAGACATCAAGTTTAACATCAGCATATAAAACTTCAACCCTGCAACAACTAATGTTAGGAACCAATGTTAAGACATCATACATATGACATCAACATTGTTCAACTTTGTTTTACCAAAATTCTAACCAATACAAGAACTAACAGTTGTATCTGATTTTTTTGTTTGTGTTTCCGTGGTTCTGTCTCGGTCGGTTCTGCAATGGATTGGTTAAGGCGCTGGCTTTGGAGCTTCTTCTAGTTCTGTCAGATATTTTTCTCTCTTCATGGCTAAGGCTTAATCAGTAAACAAGATGGGTTGCAGATTTTCTGATCATTCTCAGTCTGTATCCAATTGGCTTGGAGCGTGGCGGTTTCGCAACACAAGGAGTCGAATTTACTAGTGTTCATTTTTATTGGTTCGTCAACAATCCTTCTTCATCTGCCTGGTGTTTTTATTGGCTAGATTTTAGTGTTTTTTTTGAAGGTTTTATTTCTCTATATGCAGTATTCTTTATTCTCCTATTGGTGTATGTTTTTTTTTTTGAGGGCAGCAGTTGGTACTGGGTCAAGTCTAGATTTTGGTCTTTTGTATTAACAGCCAAAGTCTATGTTGTGGGCAATGGTTCTGGTTGTTGCTGTCTGGTTTGATAGTTTTTTGTTATGTGTTTGCTAGCAGCATGCATTTCCTTTTCTTTGGCATGTTCTGGTTGTTGTAAACTTGTAATAGTTGGCATTTCTTATGCCTTCATATTTATATATTTTTCTTGTTTGGCTGATTCAAAAAAATAAAAATAGAAACTTATTTCACTCTGCAGAAGCTTTGAAAGGATTTATACATTTTGAATTTATTTAATCTTTTTGATAATTTATTTTTGGCCGATCCAATGAGTTTTCAGTTGATGTTGATCTGAGAACTCTATTTCACCCGGCCAATAACTATACTTTTTTTGGGGGCAGTCTCAATATTTTACATGATTTTTTTACTTCATGCTTAAATTTAGATCTTGATTACCTGCCCTATATTTTATTTAATTTTTTAAAAATGTTTAATTTATTTTTTCAATCGGATGGCATGATGGTTGAGACGACGTAGTTTGAGTTAAATGATATTTAGGTGTTAAGATTGATTTAATATATAATATAATATTTGATACGGTAGCTTCTTTTACCAATTCTAAGAACAATAGAAGTGGGTTATGTATTTTCATTTCAACGTTTATATGTTTGCGGCTGAAATGGACAAACCATTCCGTCCATTGTAAAAATAGCACTAATTGTGAGACGAGGGAGCATATTTTAAGGTTGATCATCGCGAAGAGCACTAATTTCTTGAAGGGCGATCATTTATGTTTATTTCCAGAAATGATCCGATAAATTCCATAAATTATGAGGACTTTGCAATGAACAATATGTCTATTTCCTGCTACCTATATCACAAATTGGTTGCCTTGTCCAACTCTGCTTCTTATGAACTCATTCACGTACAATTGGGGGCCTTATTATTTCATATGTCCATCGCCATTGTTAGTTTCTAACTATGGTAGAAGACTACACACAACCCTTGTTTTTTAATTTCATCACATTAATAAAAACTTAATTTAATTTGACAACAAAATAACAAAAATCCGGTCAAATAATGGCATATAATTCATCATAGATCATAGATAATTACTACATGTCTCAAGTGTCACACTAACACGACGACATCAGTAATAATTAAAAAAAAAACAAATTAAACATAATCACAAGTGTTGGTACAATCATCCGATCCCGACACGGAGTGTGTCCGTGCTACATAGATCATAAACGTTACTAAAGCCCTCATGTTTCAATGTAACCTACCCTGATCCCTCATGTTTCAATGTAACCTACCCTGATTTTTTTGGAGCTATGCAATAAATCATGCCAAACATCAAAGTGTTTCGTTGTTTGACCTTTGCTACCACACTCCCGGCCAGTTGTGCTCCCTATAGATAATTACCATCGCTGGCCGGGAGCCCTGCATACCATGAAATTAGTCTCACCGGTATCGTACTCCACCATAACTGCCAACCCTTTTGGACTTACAAGGTGTTTCCCGATACTCAATTCAACTACCATTTCATAATAGCAAGGACCGTAGCAAGAATCAATGGTCAAAGGCTTTCTGATACACCAAATCCTCATAGAGGCAAGTGTAGAGCATACTAACGTCTCCATGGGGTGACTATGGATAGAACATAAGAACTTAAGTTTTCAGAGAGAAGAGAAATGTTTAGAACATGTTTAGACTGAAAGTACACATATTGTTTATTTAACTTCAACTTTAGAAATATGATACAAGAGTCCTCCTTATATAGGTGAGGAGGCTGTAGGAAAGTAATGCAAGCAAACACTAAAAACAGACACGTCAAAAGTAAACACATGCTACTTTTGACCTTAAAAACTAAAGGACCCTACCACTAAACAATAATGGTAGACACACTTATTAAAACTGATAAGATAAAATTATTTAGATGCACGCGGCACGCCTGTGGCCCCTATTAGGTAAATGTCACATCAGTCTTTGATAATGTGCTCATGTGATGATGACATATTGGGGTCAGATAAGGATTCTTCTGAAAAGTTGCTTGTCTTATAGTATGACTCATGAGATCTGCTATCTCTCATCAAATCTTCATAAAGATTCTGCTCAAAGTAGTTTGGAGGGCAGCGTGACTCATACTGGTGGATGTCTGCAATCATGTCTTCAACATTTTCTTCTGGGAGATCAGTTCCTCGGAGAAAGTTCATATTAGCAAATTGTTCTTCCATGATCATCTGGGATTCATCATTGATTGATCCTGAGCTTTCACCCACTTCATATGTTGACCTGTTATCCGCGGAGGTTTCCAGCATTGAGAATCAAGAACTTCTGATGGATCTACAGATTGCCATTGAGGAGGAAGGTTTTCATGACTAATACAAGTTGTATTAATCTAACTCTTAACAGGATTATAAAAATTAATTAAATTAACATAATCCATTAAGGCTTTTAATCCTTCCAAGCTTGTGGGATAATCATTAATGGTTTCCCAAGTGTTGATGTAACTTTTGCAAACTAGCAGTTGGGTTTTGGGATCTGTCTGGTAAGGCCGATGAAGGATATAAACTGTCTTGAAGTTACTAAGATCTTCAACAGTTAGGTTCCTATCCTTTAGATCATTGACGGCTAGGCTAAGACTTTCTCTCCACCATTTCAATGGAGAAAAACATTCTAGGGCAGTCCAGATTAAGGATTTGTGTTTTCTAGGGTTCATCAGATGTTCATACATCGCAACAGTAGGGATAAGGAACGGCATAACGTATAAGCTAGTAGCACACCAAAGATACCATAGTTGATTCTTAGTAAATCTGAATGCAGGATTTATAAAAAATGGTAGGTGGAGAGGACTATCTGGGAGAAATGGCCTATGGTCAAGAAGAGCTTTCTTTTTGATGATCTTGAACAGAAAGTAAAAGAGATTGTTCCTGGCATATTCCTTGTGCTGAGATACAGAGAAGGAGTAATTAACTCCTGGAGGAAGATTCTTGGTGACCGAGGCATTGGCTGGAATAGGACAGACCATTAAGATTAATGGGAAGGTATGCCTGGTGGTGATGATCTGGATGGGTTTCATGGGTCTGGATAATAGATCAGGGATCACGTTATGGGTTCCTTTAATGTGTTTCACTGTGAAATCATATATGGAAAACCAGTCTTTGAGTCTTTGAGTTTGAGGATCCGGTGGCATCTTGTTCTTGAATTCAAGGATCTTTGGAAAGGTTGAATTATCCATCTGGACTTCAAAACGGTAACCTCTGAGGTGGAAATTAAAATTTTGGATTCCCACTTGACTGCAAGTGCTTCCTTATAGGTGGTGTGGTAATGCTTTTCTGCTTCTTTGAATTGACCACTGGCGTGGCCGCAGTAATGTTTTTTACCACCTGTTTCTTCAATAAGGACTGCTCCCCAATAGTGATCACTGGCATTAGTCTGGAGGATTCTTTTTCCTTCTCCAGGGATTTTGAGAGTAGGAGGAGGTTGATCTATTTATTTCAAAGCTTTTACAGCTTTGGTTTGTTCTTCTCCCCATGGTGGTGGATTCTTCTTCAGGAAATTTGACAGAGTACTGGTGTACTTGGCTAATATGGGAATGAAATCTCTGATATAATTGATTATACCGAGAAATTGCTGAATCTGCTTGATCGTAAGATTGTCATTAGGAAAATTCAATAACTCTTGAGCAATGTGAGGTTGAGGTTGATATTTCCCTTGAGAGAAATGCATTCCTAAGAAGTCAATTTCAGTTTGGCCCAATTGGCTCTTCTTCTCAGAAAGCATTATTCCATGTTGTTTGGATATCTTTAGGAACTGGCCCAATAACTGTTTGTGAGTCTTCTCATCTTTAGAGAATAGTAACACGTCATCAATGTAGATGAGAGCACTGTGGAGGATCAGCTCAAATATTTTTGTCATGGCCTTCTGGAATAGTGATGGAGCAACCTTAAGCCCAAAAGATAAAACAATCCATTGGTACTGGGCATTAGGAATACATAAGGTTATTTTCTCACCTTTTCTCTACGTAGAATGCTTGGCAAGCCCACTCAGATTTCGTGGGTTCTATGAGACCTTGTTTGAGAAGCTGGGTGCATTTTTCTCTTGCCAGGGCATAATCAGAAGGACTCATTCCAGGATGAGTGACCTTTGTGGGATTAACATCTTCATTGAGTTTAATGGAAGTTGGACAAAGAACTTCTCGTCCTTCCATAATGGTTTCGGATGGCGGAACCTTTCATGAATATCAGCACAAAGCTTGAGGAGCTTTAACTTGACTTCTTCATATCCCGTAGGAACATTGGATAAGGAGTACAGTTTCATAATCTCTGAGAAGGGTCTGAACTCCCTTTTATATTTGATTCCTGTGGGGAGAATTTGAAGTCTTTTGGCTGCCACATAAATGTCCATGCCAATCACAATATCTTTGGCTGGAAGTTTTGTTCCTATAACCTTTTTCCAGATAATACAATATGGAAAGAACTTGATTCGTATTTTATCTCTTGTTATCAAGTTCGTTGTAAAAGTCTCTCCATCTGCTGCCATAAAGTACGCAGTATGGGATTTCCAGAGCTCAGTTGGCAAGATGTCGGGATTTATCATGGTAATTTTTGCCCCTGTATCCATGTATGCCATAATCCTCTTGGGTCGAGAGAACTTTGCCGCCAGGATATGGATTTCTACACAAGGTAGAGGAGGAGTAGGAAGAAAACTTCCTATTTCTTTGTAGGAGAATATAGGGACATAGTCTTCTCCTTCAGAATCTGAGAGGGAGGTTTCTCTAGATGAATAATCTTGGAGGGCGAAGATCGTTTCTTCGTCAGCTGAGCTTTGTTCATAATAAACTGATTCAAGATCTCCTTCAACAGGATGAAGGGAGTTGATCAGTTTTGCAGCTTTGTGTTTGTTGTTAGGACACTCTTTGGAATAGTGTCCTTTCTGTCCACAAATAAAACATCTATGTTGCTTTCCCTTTCCACGAAAGGGTTTCTTCTTGAAAAACTTCACACCCTTTTTCTTTTTCCCTTTGTATTCTTTATAGGGTTTAAGCTTCTGCTGATGATGTTTCTTCTTGTTGGGACATCTACACTTCTTGTCTTTGCATTTGATCTCCAGATAGGATTTTTTGCAAGCTTTCTTGTATTTGGACTTTTAACTTAAGACCTCAGAGAATTGTTTCTGAAGATTGCATATCTTGTCGAGGGCTTCTAAAGTCATTTGATGAACTTGTCCCATACTCATAGAAGGGATATCCTTATCTGCTGCAGCAATCATCTTGTGAAGAACAGGTTAAATCTTCTGAGGCAAAGATGCTACATAAGTGTTCTTGAGGCTTAGATCATTATAACCATTTAGAACATAGAATCTTTGCAGCATTCGCTGGTAATGCTTTTCCATGTCTTTAGTTTTGAGAGAACATCATTTCATCTCAAAAAAATCCTGTCTGTATTTCCAGTTATAAATGTCCATGTCACCAATGAAAACATGGTGAAGAATACCAAGAACGTTGGCTGAAGTTCGAAGGCTATGTAGCTCATCTTGCTTAACAGTTCCAAGGTTGATATACCACTCATTCATTGTTCCCGTCATACGACAACAAAATTCTTCGATAACTTTATAAGGATAAATAGTGGTCTTCATCAACTGAGTGTCAAGCCAAGCATCGAAATCAATAATCCTTTTTCTCCATTTGTTATGAAGGATATCATCAAGGGTGAACCAGGGTCCACCAGTTGGTTTGATCTTTTCGGATTCCGGAGTATCCTGTAAGGAGTCTTCATAGAAGGTCTCTTCCCTTTTTATGTTTGTCATAAAGAGTTTAGGGATAAGATCTTGTTCTGGTTCAGTTTCTACAGACTCCGTTTCTAGAGACATTGTTGGTTGAGTTTCTTCAGAGCATGTGCTTTGATAGGACTTGTCTTCTTCAGATTCAGAGGCTGAACGATCTTCTTCTTCTTTGTTTGTTGAGGACTCAATAGGGGATTGATACACTGGAGAAGATTCGTTTTTTGCTGTGATAGCTATGGCTCCAAAGGCTTTGTTAGGATCTTCTTCATTTCTAGGGAATATTGTACTTGGTGTTTTGGAAACATCCTGGGAGTTTGATGATGAGGTACTCATTCGAGGAACCTTTTCCCTATATCTTGATGTTGAAGGATCCAAGGGTCTGGTATGCCCGAGCCTTCTGGGTTCTGGAGCCTGGTAACTACGACGTGGTGCAGTTGCAAATCCAGAATAGTTAGGTTTTAGGGACCTGGCTGGTGAAGCAGTCACAAAGCTGGATATGTCAGTCTCTGAGGGCCGAGTAGGTCCCGAGTAGTACGAAGGATAAGCAGGGATGCCATGAAATGATTCTTGGATATGCTTAGTCTCTGGTTTATATTCTTATTTACTTCCATGCCATGTATTTGGCTTAGTTCATGATCTAAGGAGAAAACTTGGGCTTTGAGAGTTTTATAGCTTCTTTTCATCTTGGTTGAAAGCCCTTTGAGATATTCTTCTGTGTTTTCTGCGATCTTGTCCACCTTTCTGTCAAGATTCTGGAGCATCTCATTCTGTGCCACCATGTTCTCAGATTTCCAGTTGAGAACTTCTTCGGCCTGAGTCAAAGGTTTCATCCTTCCATTCGTCTGGACCTCAGCTGGATTAATGAAAGGCTTTGATGTCCTGTTGGTGATAGGGTCAATCTTCATATCTAAGGGAGGAAAATGTTGGCCGTACTCTTGTGTAGTGGCATGGTACATGAAGCAAGGAATTAATTGAACTTCCTGAGGAGGATCTGCTGATCTGCAATGGTTTGCTGGGGACCATGTTGTGAGAGTTGGGTCATCAAGTGGCTGAAGTCCTTCCTTTCTGAGGATTGCTAGTCCTTTCTCATAGATCGATAACGACTTCTTCTTTCCATGGATACCAATCCATGGGCCATTTTCAGGATCATATCTTCTTTGAGGAGGAGGTTGTGGCTTGCACGCTCCTTTCTTCTTGGGTTTAAGGCGAATGATATCTCGGTCGATATCAGTGTCGTGCATCCAGCAGTCGCAATCAGGGTCGCACATCGAGGGATCAACGTCCCATATAAAGTGTCCTTTAATCCTGTCCGTATAGATGGGTTTAGCATCTGGTGTAATGGCATGAATAGGGCACCAGGTTTCTTCAAGGACAGGTCTGATCATCATGGTTTGGAAGATCTGAGAAGATGAGCTGGGTTCTTCATCAGGCTTCTTGAATATTGTTTTGACTGTCTTGTCTGGGAATCTTCGGAAAGAAGCTTCCTGAGATTGGATTAGCCTTCTATCCTCATGGAGCTTTTCGTAGTTAGTAATCCATTCCAGAGGAATAAGACGAGTTAACTCTTCTCTTGTAATTCTCCTAGGGATCTGGACAATCGAAGGTATTTCTTCTTCTCTACCAGCCATAACTAGCAAGAAATCAGAAGAGCAACTTGCAGTTGGAAGATCTATAGCATGGTTCTGCAGACGGTAGATGATCTGGTGGTGAAGAGTAGCCACTATAGCTTCAGGGACTTGGTCGAATCCAGTGATCTGGATCTGGACTTTTAGTCTTGTAGATAGAGTGCTGTCACTGAGGTTAACGTTGTAATTGAGATACACCGTAAGGACGACACTTCTAGCATGAAGTGTAGTTAAGACAGTTCCTATGACGGCGTTTTCATAGTTTAAATAGCTAGAATCTAGCAAAGCTATCTTTGAGTAAACCGGTTGGTTTTTCCTTCTGTGTAGTGAAAGGATAAGTCTAACATCACCAAAGTGGAGGGCTGTGTAACCTTCACGTTTCCATCCATTGATGAGATCTTAGGGAATCTCCAGATCTACATATTGTTCTTGGTTGGTAGCCCTAAGACTACACTGGTCCAGTCTAGATGACTGGATATATTCTTTGATATTTGGTCTGTTTGTAGATATGAGAGTTCTAATGGATCTAGTGAGGGTTTTATGCCTTCTGAATATGTTGTACGGATTCAGAAGCAGAGGAATAGTCTTAGCAATCTGAGCATCATCCGGGACATGGGAATATTCTATTAGGTTTTCTATTCTGTCAGAAAGGGTATTTTACAGAGTTTTGGAAGCGAGAGGGATGAAGTTGTTACAATGGGTTGAGTGTTTGTAGTTTCAGTTGTGCTCATGGTAAACTGGGTTTCTCTCTTACTCACTCTCGTTTTCATGTTCACACCATATGCACCCCCTCTTCTTAGGCATGCTCTGATACCACGCTGGCCGGGAGCCCTGCATACCATGAAACTAGTCTCACCTGTATCGTACTCCAATTATGCTCATTGTACTTCATAACCATTGTAGCCACAAACTTGATCCTCATGGAAGAAAGTTCACATTTCTTTGTTACAAACAAGAAATCAAAGACTATGTTCTCATGGATCTTCCTTCTAGAGAAATATCCTTCTATGGGAATGGCGTCTTTTACAAAGACTCTTTTCCTTTACAATCAACTGGTTTTCATTCTCATCCTAGAATTCTTGACTCTAGTTAGCTTATCTTTTCTTAATCTATGTGATAATAATCATCCTATAACCAACAACATTGATTTGTTTCCCACTACCTATGCACATTCTAATACTTTTTCAACCTCCACACAACCAGATTCGTATATACATATTTCTAATATTTCACATTATCATTCACTTATCAACTATTCTAGTCTCATACCCAATCATACTAATGACATGTTTGGATTAGCGGTAGAAAAATAATGGACGTGCGTTTGAACCAGAAGATACATTTTGTAGCTTCTCTTTTTCACGGTGGAACGGTCCTCAAACGTGTGACAAGGCTTTGCAAATGTGTACCAAACATACACTAAAAAGCCTACTTATTTCCCACCATGTATGCACATCCCATCAATGTTGCCAACCTACCAAAACGGGCCCAATCTTCACGAGATAGAAAATCTTAAAGAAACACACCAAAGTTTTACAGCATTCAAAACTAGTTTTTATTATGAATAAAATCAAACCGAACACATGAAACAATTTCAAAGAGTTTTATTTTATTATTACATCTATAGATTTTATTTTATTTTTCTAATTTGTGTAGAATGATTTGAGCACCATGTTTTGGCCGAAGGGTAATCACAGTAGTTGGAGCATGAGAATAGGTTGGAGAAAGTTCAAACGAGAAATGTTGCAAAATCAATGCTATTGCCATCTTTGCTTCCAACATGGTAAAGTTTTGTCCAATGCAAAGTCTAGGCCCCCCTCCAAATGGAAAAAACGAAGTTCTTCCATTTGTTGCTTTCAAAACACCTTCAGAAAATCTTTCAGGATTGAACATCTTAGCATCGTCACCCCATAGCTTTGTGTCATGGTGAACCAAAAGTACCGGTAAGAAAAACTGCACTCCAGCAGGTAATGTTAGGTTTCCAACTTTTACATCTTTTTGAACTTCCCTAGAAAGCGCAATTATTGGCGGATATAACCTTAGAACCTCATATAAAATCATAGTCATCTGTCACAAAAAATTATGCAAAATTGTAAGTAATCAGTTTTATGTATGTTCACTTAAGACAACGCGTACAATTTTTTATATACTTACAATTTTAAGACGACTTAATCCATCAAAATCTGGTTTATTGTTGCCAAAAACTTGTAGAACTTCCTCTCTTGCACGTTGTTGCCAATTCGGATGCCTACTCAATATTATAATTGTCCAAACAAGTAAAACTGAAGTCGTTTCTTCTCCCGCAAGATAGAACAACTTGCATTCCTTGATCACATCATCAAGGTTCATTCCAACATTCTTATTGTTGTTTTCTTTAATTTCCCTGTGATTTGATTCGAGAAGAATGCCTAATAAGTCATTCGTAGTGGTTTCACCGGCCTTTATTTCTCTTTCTCTCTTGTTAATCATATCAGTTAAGGAAGCTATTACATCCCTGTCAATTTCCTTCAACCTTTTGTTTGTGGCAGTAGGTAGAAATCTACAAAACAAACACCATATTGGGGTTTCATTTTATAAACTTAAAAGTTTTATTGGATGATGTAATTTTTACCTCCAACCAGGAATGTAACCTGTCATCAAAACTTTCATGGTAAGTTCAGCTTGTTCCTTTTGAAGTTCAAATATTCTCATTCCTTCTTCATAACTACTTCCAAAAGCTGTCCGCGCAATAGCATCACTTGCCAATTTTTGAACAAAAGGCCATGCATCAACTTCACATGATCCATCCAACGATAACATTCCCTCCCATTTGTTAATCAAATCATCACAACTTTGAAAGAACGCCGGTAACATCATCTGTGGCGCACAAAAAAATCGATCATAATTAAGAATTAAAATTTTACCCACTAAAATAAAACTTTTATAATTCTTAACAAACTAACCTTCAATTTTTCTAAATGGAATGCAGGATTGATTATCTTTCTATGCTTGCTCCATTTTTCTCCCTCATGGACTATAAGACCAGTAGCTAGTATTCTAACAAGTTGATTCGAATTCGGCTTTTGAAAGTCATAGATTTTATTGAAAACTTCTTTAACAAGTTCAGGATCTGTGAGGATCACCCTTGGTATTGGTCCCAACCAGATAAAAGAGTTCTTTCCTGCATTATTAACAACCAATCTTTTCCATCAAAAAAAAAAAACAACAACCAATCTTAAATAAAATATCAAATGTATTTAATTTAAAACCAGATTAAATATTTTAGGGCTTTTTCTTATATTAGAGACTGAAATAAGAATAGATAAACACCAAAAGATAGTGAAAAAAGTATAGAGAAGAATACCATGTTTTGCAACACTTTGTTGGCCAAAGGGAAACACATGAGGCACTATATCATCAGAGAGATTCATGGGTTTAGATGCTGCTTCTTTTTGTATCTTAAGAAGATCTTTTATGTCTCCAACTAGTAACCTATATGGATTCCCTTTAAGGCCTTGTTCACTTAGCAACTTCTCTAGCTTCTTTGGTTTCAACCATATCCAATTCAATATGCTCCATGCCCAAACAAGCGTTATCGACAAAACTATGAATGCAGATATTGCATATGGTGCTTCCATCTCTTTCCCTATCTATGTTGTTAGAGACTCATAAAATGAGGTAATGATAAAATCAAATTGTTGTCTTATATAACTTTGCAATGAATGCATTTCTTAACTATTAAGTGTATGTGCATATTTTATGCACTATAAATAGAAAGATACAAACCCAAAAACAAGTTATTAATTTAGATACCCTTAAAGATGGTTACAAAATATTCATTAATTGATTTTTATTAATAATAATATTAATATTTTATCGTTTTTGTAAAAAATAATCATGTTGATTTTTATTTGGTTTTTCATGGATTTTCTTCATTTGAGATAATTATTTTATTCCAGACCCTATAAAACTCTAAATATAGACAATTCTAATACTAGATATACCTAATAATAGTTTAGAGTATATGATACGTTTTGAGAAGATACGAAGGCTTGAGATTCTATATTGTGTCAGAAATTAACTTGCCATCCCTTATTTTATACGTGGCACTTCCAAACTTTCAATATTTTCAAACAATTTGTTTTACCTATACCATTCATGTTTCCTAACGCCTTTGACATGTGCTCCCCTTGAAGTGTTTTGGTTATCACCATGTTCACATTTTCATCTTGTTTTTTATGTTTATTATCTTGTGAACTTCATTAAGTCTTCCCCAAGTGAGACTATCTCATTAGCTCTCCTCCTTAACCCTATTTGTACCCCTCCTTCCAAAAGAAAGTCTCTCTATTGACTTCATTGTCATAGATAGCTCATTACCCTCTTGGTCTCTTTAGAGCCATCCCTTATCCTCATTAGGATCAACCCTTGGTCTCATTAGAACCATTCTCCCTAGAGTTCTTCAACTCTACTTGAGTACTATCATCATAGTATTCTCAACCCTTGGTCTCATTAGAACCATTCTCCCTAGAGTTCTTCAACTCTATTCGAGTGCTATCATCATAGTATTCTCTTTTTGACCTCATTAGAGCCATTTCCCCCTTAAAAATTAGAACTAGGATAGAGTTCTTAAACTCTATGTGGTTCTCATCATCATGAGTATTCACTTCCCTTACAACTTAGACTTAGAGAGTTTTTCAACTCTACACGAGTGTAATACTCATCCCCCTTGGAACTTTGACCATTATCAATGGTTCCTCACCCTCGTCGTGGTGAACTACGAATGCTCTGATTCTGTCATCTTGAGGATACGTAGGCACGAGATACGACGTCTTGGCGAGCATACTTAGTACGTATACCCATAGGTCTTTACCTTTGCCTTTAGGTCTTTACCTATAGCTTCTTTGGTCTTCACCATAGGTCTTTACCTTCACCATAATCCTTTACCATTATCCTTTACCTTAGCACAGATTCCTTAACAAGCAAACTTTAACATAACACAAATCCAAACAAGAGGTTCCTGTAGAGTACTACAGATATTTAGGGTGTTAATACCTTCCCTTAGTATAACCAACCACCGAACCTAGATTCTCTTATTAGGGTTTTCTTCAATCTTTACCCTTTCCTTTGGATAAATCAAAGCTCGGTGGTGAATTTCAAAGATGTGTGATTCAAGTTAATTAATAGCTTGATATCCGATTCTCACCATAACAGAAATGGCGACTTCACTGGGGATGCAGTTTTTTGAGGGTTAAGCCCACCTTGTTTGTGTTTGTTATATGTTTTGCTTGTTTAATTGTACATATCTGTATATATTTGTACACTTGTTTGGGTTCTTTTGTTTGGCAGGGTTGCTACTATTAAGTGGTGAGATAAGTCCTAACCCAGACTTGAGAGCACTTATGATAGGACGGTGGTATATTCAAGGAGGCTTTGAGGGAGTCGATTCCCGAAAAAGTTGACTTGAGACACCATCACTCAGTTGAGGCCCTCTTGAGAGTTTAGTCATGTTAAACGAGTCTATTCGTGAAAATGTTACTACTCTCGACCTAGGTGTCTTTGATATTGAGAACCGTAGTTACCTCTAATCCCACTTGGCCTTTTAGGATGTAGTGCGGTGACCATGAGGGAGTCTATTCCTAAAATGGTTGTCACGTGATACTACACTCGGATGAGACTCTCTTGAGAATATTATTGACTACCGAGTCATTCGAGAAATCGATAATATCTGAAAGATGGGTTGTCGACTCTGGGAACTTTTTAGAACCCTGTTCTACAGTTGATAAACCCATAGTACATACCAATTGGGAAGGGTAAACCATGACTCCATGCTCATGACCTAAACCTAAGCCCTCTTGTCTGTATGCTTGTATATATGTGTGCATCTATGTGTTTTGTTTGTGCTTTTGCATTCATACATTCATAAGCATCCATTTCATTTTCATGGAACTTAGACCTCCTATTTGTGGATATCCTAGGATTATCATGGACAATACAAGAAAGAACACTGTGAAGTAGACTTTCAAAAATCTTAAATTGGACGACCTGAGGAGATTGGGAGACTTGTTGACAGACCCTGAGGGATTCAAGGACAGATATGGGAAATTGTGGATCTTGTTGAAGATGAAAGTTGATGAAGGACTCCTTTCTACTTTGCTTCAGTTTTACGACCCAAAGTACCATTGCTTCACCTTTCTCGATTATCAACTCTTACCCACTCTCGAGGAATATTCTCAGTTGGTTGGTCTGCCCATTTTGGATGAATATCCTTTTCCCATCTTTGAAAGAGACCCCAAAGAACAAGAAATAGCTAAAGCTACGCACTTGGAGTTAGTGGACATCCAAAACAACATGACTACAAAAGGAGGGATATTTGGTTTGACTGCTAAATTCTTAATTGGAAAAGCTCAATACTATGCCAAGCACTTGAATAGGGATGCCTTTGAAGCCATTTTTGCATTGCTTATTTATGGGCTCTTTCTTTTTCCGAGCTTCCATAACTTTGTGGAACTGAATGCAATCAAGATCTTCTTGAAGAAAAACCCCGTACCAACTTTGCTAGCCAATGCTTATCATTCAATCCATTTGAGAAATGCACACAATGGAGGCCAACTCACTTGTTGTACTCCCGTATTGTATAAGTGGTTTGTGTCACATTTGCCAAAGGCAAATGCATTCTGGGATTCTAAGAAGGGATGGTGGTCTAAGAAGATTATGGCCCTCTCTCATTCCGATATTGATTGGTACAACCATGTGTATGATGGGATAATGATCACAAATAGTTGTGGGAACTTTGGGAATGTGCCTCTTCTTGGCGCCAATGGGGGAATAAGCTACAGTCCAGTGTTGGCTCGTCGACAGTTGGGGTACCCTTTGAAAGATAAGCCTCTTGGTATTCATATGGAAAACATCTTTTTTTAAGGATATGAGAAGCATGAGGAGCAGAGAAGAGTGATCTTGAGTGCTTGGGGCCACAAACACAAGAAAGGGAGGAATGCTATAGGGAAGCCTAATTGTGTATCCATGGAACCTTATCTCCAATGGGTTAGAAGGAGAGCTATTGAGTTGAAAATGCCTTATTCCAGACAGGAGCCAATTTCTTTGAATGAGGAACCCGTTCTATTTTTCATGTCAAAAGAAGAAGAACTGAAGATTTCTTTGAACCAAGCTCAACAGACAGGAGAAGTTTGGAAGCACAAATATCAAGTGGTTGTTGAGGAGAATCTAGAGCTCCAAAAGCAACTACAAGCCAAAAATGAAGACCTGCTCTCATGCAAGAAGAGGAAGACCCAAGAAGGACCAAGCACCTCTGGTACTCAGTCTACTCCATGGAAGTTGGTCGTCGACAAGCTCATCTTGGAAAAAGCACAGATGAAGAAGGAAATCAGGAAGCTTAACATGAGGCTTTTAGGAGAATTTCCTTAGGTCTTTTTTAGCTTTTATTTAGCTGTATGTTTAAAACTTTTGAAAGATGTACTAATTTTTGTAATCCACCTTATTATTAATGAAAATGAGTCTTTGATATCCCTTGATATTTCACAAATGTCTAAGTTCCATGAAGCTTTTGCATAACATCTTGCATTTTTGCTAAACTATCAAGGAACTAATCTTGTTTTGCAGACTTTGTAGAGATGGATTCTGGAAGAAAAGAAACATGGCCGTACACCTTCATGGTTCCAGGTGTGGAACAGTTAAGGAGACTAGCGGGACTAATTGAAGACCCCTTGGCCTTCACTGAAAAGTTTGGAAGAATTCTCCCGTTGTTGGAACTCCAAAAAGCTGAAGGATTGTTGGAACTTTGGTGCGACTGTATCATCCTCTTGATCACTATTTTGTGTTCCCCGACTATCAGCTGACGCCAACCTTAGAAGAATATTCTGCCTTGATGGGTATCGTTGTCAATGATTCTCCTCCATTCTCTGGAATAGAAGACGAGCTCACTGCGAAAGACATTTCTAAAGGAACAAGGATCAGGTTGTCTGATATTCAAGCCCATTTAACCATCAAGGGGGGGACTTCTTGGATTACCTGCTCAGTTCTTGCTCGAGAAAGCCCTTTATTTTACTGAAAGGAAGAATTCTGTACTCTTCGAATCAACCTTTGCTTTGCTATCTTATGGCTTGTTTCTGTTTCCCAATGCTAAAGATTTCGCCGATGTTTAAGCTATTCGAATATTTATGCTTAGTAATCCAGTCCCTACACTATTGGCTGATACTTATCATGCCATTCATTCAAGGCACATGTGCAATGGAGGTCAGATTGTCTGCTGTGTGGCGCTCCTTTATAGGTGGTTTATTTCGCACCTACCAAGGACTGTAGCTTTTTGGGATGTGGAAGACAATGTTGTTTGGTCCAAGAGGCTGATGGAGTTGACTCATGCTGATATTGAATGGTATGACCCAATCTATGGGGGAATTCTGATGATTCACAATTGTACGGATTTCCCCAATGTATCTCTTATGGGCAGAAGAGGATGCATCAACTATAATCCCGTTCTGGCTCGCAGACAGTTAGGTCACCCGGCGGATGAGATACTTGATCTTATCAATCTAAAAAGGCTTTTTCTTAAAGAAGATGAAAATCTGGAGTTCAAAATCAGAGTTAAACGTGCTTGGCACTGTATTAACAGACAAAGGTGGTCTGCTTTGGGAGATCCCGACTACTCTGTCACTGAGGCTTACTTAGAGTGGTCTCGTGAGAAAGCTCTCGTGATGAGGATGCCATATCCGCATCACAAGCCACCTACAGAAGAGGAGTTGAAGCTGAAGGAGGCAGTGGAAGAGCTGACTATTGACAAGGAAAAGATGCAAGAGCGAATCAACGAACTCATGAGGGAGCTCTATGGAGGGGAATGACCATCTGCAAGCGGATCCAATTTCTAGTTTTATTTTCATGATGTATTTTCTACTTTTCCTATGTAATGAACTCCGAGGGTGTATCGCCCATGTTGTAACATTTGAAAATTTGCTAATGAAAGAGCTTATTTTGTTAAGTATCCTGTTATCTACAATGTTTGCCAACTTTTGGTTCCTTGATAGTCTTGCTTGCATTAGCATTTACATTTGCATTTTGCATCATGTCATAACATGCACATTTCTTTCCTGTCGTGTCTCATGTCGCCGTCTTCTCTTTAGAAATCGTCACACTGAATCATCAACACCGTTACAACACACGAGCCCAAGCTCGTCAGAGAATGTCAGATCAAGATTTTGAGATGGACAGAGTTAACAACGAACTGAATGATCTGCAGGGAAGTATGAGACAGATTTTGGAAGCTATATAGGTTATAAAAGCAAAGATGGATACCCAGACCAATGTGGTCTCTGAAATTGTCACTCCAACTGTGGAGCCTGCTACCAATGCCAATGCTACCTTTGTACCTTCATTGGGTATGCCTCATGGTTTTGTACCTCCACTGGTTCCTACCATTACTCAACAAGCTGTTCCCTTAAGTAATGATAATCTCCAAGCTATTCCAATCTTTACTCAGCCAGCCGTGCAGACTCAAGTGCATCCTGTGTTCCACAATCCACATCCAGTTTATGACTACCCTAAAATGTCTGATGAGGGGGATGAATGCTATGAGAAACTGAAAGAAAGCGTGGAGACGATCCAAAGAAAAGTGAGGGCGATTGAAGGAAGCAATATCTTTAGTTCTGACGCTAGGGATATGTGTTTAGTTTCTGGTTTGGTAATTTTGCCAAAGTTTAAAATGCCAAATTTTGACCTATACTCAGGAGCGACCTATCCCAAGTCACACTTGATCATGTATTATCGACGAATGGCTGCATATATGGACAATGAAAAGTTGATGATCCATTATTTCTAGGATAGTTTGAAGGGAGCTTCCGCGAAGTGGTACCTGACCTTAAACCAATCTAAGATCCACAATTTCCAAGACTTATCTGATGCTTTTGAGAAGCATTATAAGTACAATATGGATCTGACACCAGATCGAAGACAACTTTTGAGCATGTCACAAAACAATTCTGAATCTTTTAAAGAGTATGCGCAACGATGGAGGGAGCTGGCTTCACAGGTAGAGCCACCTTTTTCGGAAAAAGAACTGGCTGACTGGTTTATGGATATTGTGAAGCCAGAATTCTATGAACGAATGATTAGCAGTGTCAGCGCCAACTTCGCTGATATTGTTGTTGTAGGTGTAAAAGTAGAGGCTGGGTTGAAATGCGAAAAAGTAATCAGTTCTTCAAGCAGTTCAAACAGTACCAACGCCAAGAAACCTCCGAGCCACTTCCACAAAAAGAAGGAGGGAGAAACCAATGCCATTATGGCAAGGAGAAAAAAGAACCCAATGTGGAAACAACCAATGTATCAACACCAGTCAATTCCAAATTTTACTCAACAGCCGATCTATCCAATGCAGTTTGCCCCACAACATTATGTGGCAACTGTAACCCCAACTTTTAATCATCCGGCAGCGCAGCAGGTGCCGACATATCAACAACAGCCAGCTTATCAGCAAGCACTAAATGTTCCAAATTATCAACAACAACAAAGGCCACAAGCTTCTCAGTTGAATGCTCCCTACAGAAGACAAAGGGCAACGCCTTCATTTCCGCCAATACCAATGTCTTACACTGAGCTCTATCTAGGGGTGGCAAAACAGGCCCCGCTTGTTGGGCATGCCCGTTTTACCCGCACTTTAGTGCGGGGTGGGCCAAGGATTTAGGCCCTCACCCTCTAATGTGTCCGCCCTGTCCCGCCCCTTTTTCTTCGCGGGCTTTTGCGGGCACGAGCATTTACATAAAATTTTGCATTTTTAAGCTTAAAGGTGCAGTGCCCGCGGGTTTTCCCCACCCCGCCCTCACTTTTTTGCGGGGTGGGCCTAAGTTTTAGGCTCGCATCCTTAACTATGCCCGCCCCGCCCTATTTTTTAGCGGACATTTGCGGGGCGGGCCTAAACGGGGCGGGCATGCCCGTTTTCCACCCCTAGCTCTATCCCTCTTTAGTCCAACAAGGACTGATTGTTACCAGACCTCTGGGCCCACCTACGGAGAAATCCATGCCATTTCATAATCCTAATGTTAATTGTGCATTTCATCTAGGTTCGGCTGGTCATGATTTGGAAGGTTGTCTTGCCTTGAAACATGTTTTGAAAAGGTTGATGGAAAAGAAGATCCTATCTTTTGCAGATAATCAGCCGAACGCGAAAAACAATCCATTGCCTACACATGGAACTACAAACGCCATCGAAAATGAGAATGATGAGGTGTTAATAATGGATGCATCAAAAATCAAAACTCCTGTCAAGGTTTTCCATGCAAAACTGTTTGAAGCTGGGTTGGTAAAAGTATGTCATGGTAATTGCGAAGAGTGTAATATCATTGTCAGAGGGTTCCAGTTGGTCAGAGATGATATTCAGATTTTGATTAACAAAGGGTTTCTGCAGGTCCTCACTAAGGTAAAGAATGAAGAAATTGCTGTGATTGAACTCGTTTTCAACTTACCAGAATATAAGAAGAAAGTGCTTGTCTTCAACGCACAGAAGTCTAATTCCGTGGTCCCTGTGTTCAACAAACCTAAACCAGTTTTCAACACTTCCGAACCTATTGTTGTGTCGACTGCTACTTAGTCAAAACCGAGAAACATCCGACAACCTGTTCCATTCAGATTCAGAGATTTAAAAGTTGTACCATGGAGGTATGAAGATACCATGATCAACAAGAAATATGAAAAGGTGGTTTCAAGGAATGAGGTGGGAACCACCAGTGAAGAAGTGATCAACATAGCTGGAACTGGGAAGATGACCCGTGTCATACCCCAAATTTTGACCACTAAGCTTTCCCATCATTGTGCCAATCATCATCACAAGATGGGGATACTTTCATCTCTCATCAATCTCCTCAAGGAATTGTTGAGCATTCACTACAATCAAGGATTAGGGTTTCAAGCCCTCTTAGGGCACTTAGACAAGAGATCAATTAAGAAATGACATAATATTTAACTTGTCTAGCCTCTCAAACACCCAAAATGGACCAGGAGGACTCCCACATCAAGAATCAAGCATAAGGTTGCAGCATTCCAAGTGGATTAAGCATCTAGATCGTCAGTGTCACCAAATTAGGGTTTGGTCGACTGAGGCCTCCAGATGGAATTTTTCCTCTGAGCATGAGCCAATGCTTCAAAGCACAACCCAAGATACTACAAGGGACCTCATGGACCCAATCATCAAGTCAATTTTACCTCAGGGGATGCATCCACAAAAAATCAGGAATTAGGGTTTCTTGACCTAATTCACCCCTAAGTTGACTTTTGGGACAAAACATGAGCCAAGACCTCAAGACATGATTTGGGGGTCTCTAACACACTACATTGATCCATTTGCAACAATGGATTGATCCAAGAAGCTTGATCCACAAGTTTCAATTTCATCAGGACCACAATTAGAGTTTCGAGGAAAAAAGTCAACTATACCTTTGACTTTTGACCAAGACATGCTCCCAAACCTTGGGACATGATTCAATACACCCTACAACACCTATGGAATATATCCATTAGGTTTGATTTAGGTCAAGGACTTGATTTCACAAAGGATCGCACAGTTTGGATTTCGTCCGATAAAAAGTCAACTGTGCACAAAACCAAGTTTGACTTTTTGAGATTTTTCACAATTATGGTTCATTGATCCTAAAATGATGTTAATGTGTGATTGTAATCATCATTCATCAAGAAAAATCAAAGAAAGTGGGATAACTTGTAAAAGGGGTAACCATAAAAGCTTAGAGTTTTTCTAAGTTATGGAACAAAGTGGCTAGGGTACCAACTTCCAAGGACCATAACTTGAGATCCAAGCAGCCATTTTGGATGGTCCAAAGCTGGATTTGTAGATATCATGGCATACTTTAAAAGTGTCAACTACAGCTCATTCCAATTCCTCATGGATTTTTAGTTATGGAGTGATCAAAATGGCTGAAAACACAAAAGTGACATTTTTCCAACACTTAGTGAAATTTTCACTAAGTCAAAATTTGCCTTATTTTTTTCCAAATGTAGAGGCATTTTTCATTATAATTCAGGTTGACTCAAAACCAAAGTTGGACATTATGTTGAAATAGGATATGTCAGCTTTCCAAAATGCCCAAGAACTCCATCAAATTCCATCTGAGCTAGGAGTTATGACAGCTGCAACATGCCTTGCTGCAAACTGTCTTGGCAAGGCAGATTTGTGCATTAGTGCTTGAATTGCCCAAATTGGGCAACTTCAAGCATGGTTATCCATCTGCACACCTCAAGGGGGAACAACCAAGGGACAAGCACTGATCCATAAGCCTCCCAAGTCTTTGGAACTACATATAGGTTTGGCACCCCTAAAAGCTAAAGATGCCTCAAGACTCCAATTTTGTTTTGGGGCATTCAATGGATGCTTAGAGGTGGCATGTATCAGAGTAAAGATGAACACTTCAGTCAAGCCTTATCCTTGAATCAGAGAACCATAGGCCTGTGCTCTAATCTCAAGTCAATGGCTAGAGGAGACTTGAGATTCCATTTGATCCACATTGGCCAAAGGCCTGATGCAGTTGCCATTCCCTATTTCTTGCAAAACAAACTTGACACACTATAAATAAACCTCATTTTTGACCAGTTTGAGTACACTAAAGGCCTATAACACTTGCCTTTCTCAAAATCACACTTTCACTTCCAAATTTGCCTTCTAAAGCAAGTCACTATCGAGTTTTGAGTTTGAGAGCAATTCCAACTAAACCAATCGCACACACACCTCATAAACATCATATAGAAGTGATCCAAACACTTAAACAACATCTGGAACATCAATTTCTCAAAATAACCAGCCATCTGCACAAGCTTTTGACAGATTTGCAGTTGAGGTGCCAAATCAAGTTCCAGCTTAATTCAATCCACTCCAAGCATTCAGACACACTCCATAGCACCTAGGGAAGCTGTCCACACCATTGGAACCAAGCTGTAACACCTCCAACCTAGAACTCGATCACCAGCTGCAAGAGGTAAGCCTCAACTTGGTCATCTCATGATTCATGCATATTTCCTCGCACAATAATTTTTCCATATGTTCATAATCATGTATAGAGTGTTTCTCCTCCATTGATTGCTTTGTATGAGCCGTGTATCAAATTTCTCAGCCTTCATGCAGAAATTATGGTTCTTGAGGTTTCTCTTTGATTTCTTATTCCATGCTTAAAATAAATGAAATTAAAGACCATAGACATGACCGTGAGGTGAAAACGAGTAGATTGATATGTGGATGGTGTGATTTCATCAAGTATTCAGTGAGATTGATGAGAAAACGCAAATTTGGGCAAAACAGAGCACGCGGGCAAAACCAAGGTGTTCTTGGCGCCCTTTTTCAAACTTTCAAATATTTTAATTTTTATGATTTTATTTAATTGATTCAAAAATTAATTTCTCTCTGAATTTTAATGATTTTGAGTTTATTCTTTTTTAGTAATTCACAAAAATGTTAAAATATTTTATTTTACAAAAATTTCCCAAAAATATTATTTATTTCATATACTTGATATTTTTGCAAAGAATTAATTTTTATTTGTTTTTTTACATTTAAAATATTTCTTCCTTCTTGATTTTCCAAACTTATATGGTTTCCAATCATTTTGTGGATAAGAACATGATTTTTGAAACATTGATCCATGATCACCACTCATTTTTCACATGTTTTCAATAATTTTTATTAATTTTTTAAACAAAATTAATTCCATTTTAAATAAAATTAGGATTTTGATTAATTCCACCCTCATCAATCTATTTTCAAACTATTTGGGCCTCTAATAGAGTGTAAGACCCAACCCCCTTTGTACAAAAAAAAATTTGAGCCTCAGTCATTGTATAAGCCCCAGTACAATTTCCAAAACGACGGTGCGTTCACTATCTTTCTTTGGGTCTCTCCTTGAGTTATAAGGCCCATCACCTGTACAAAAACATCCTTTAGGCCTCTAATAGAGTGTAAGACCTAACCCCCTTTTAACCAAAACCTTTTTGGGCCTCATATATTGTATAAGTCCATCTGCGTTAAAAAAATATCGGTGCGATCGCCAGTTCAAAATCAAATCATCTGGGCCTACCCTTGTGTTGTAAGTCCCATTTCTTTTCTTTTAAAACACCTTTTGGGCCTCTAATAGAGTGTAAGTCCCAACCCTTTGTAAATAAACAATTTTGGGCCTCACACATTGTATAAGTCCCTCTGTACATATTCAAAACAATGGTGCGATCGCTGTTAAAACTTTGGGCCTCTCTTTGAGTACAAGCCCCAATGATCTTTTCAAAATAATTCCCTTTTGATTTAGATTCAATATACAGTTGTTATCAAAACTTTCTTTAATTTCTTTAAACAACTAACAATACAGCATGGAAGCTTGCTCACCTGTAAGTTTTATCCGCTTTCATTTACTTGCTCATATATATATATATATATATAACTGTATTGTGGGAAGCTGCGCATGGTTAATCTTCTTTCATTCTTTTAAATACACGTCAAATATATATATAACTGTATTGTGGGAAGCTGCGCATGGTTAGTCTTCTTTCATACCCTTTTAAATACTTGTCATATATCAACTGTATATATACTAGTATAGTTATTTAGAGTTTTCCCCGACAACTAGGTCTAGAACTAGGTAAAGCCTTGTTGGCCGCTCTTAAGTACAAACAAAACTAGATCCCCATAGGATTTCCAGATACAGTCTTGCCGTCTCTTGGGCTTAAACAATATGGAACAAAGAGAAAGGCAGTATTCTTCGTGAACCTTTTCTCAGACTGACACCCCTAGAAATTGTCAAAGAAATTCTACTCCCCATAGTTGATCTATTCTCAGTGAATAGCATCTCTTGAGTTTCTTCAAACCTCAGAACTTTCACTAAATGATCTATTCTCGGTGAATAGCATTTCTTGAACTTTTCTTGGTTTGAGACCCACGGGCTTCCTACAAGCATCCCCGCATTCTCTTGGGCTTTGTACAAGGACCCTCCGGCTTCTTAGAAGTTCTCATGCCTTCTCTTGGGCTTAATACAAGGACCCTGACGACCTCTTAAAGTTATAAGACAGAATTTAGTCATCCTTTGCTAGAGCAGTCTTTCCAGTGTCACACCTCGGATTTTAGGGTTGATTCTCATCCCTTAATACCCGTGCCTCCTCTTGGGCATCATACAAAAGATAAAACTCTTCCACACCAGTATACTTGGACACTCTAATCCCCTTGAGTCTCAAAGACATTCTCAAGTTCCTTACGAATATAGGGAGAAACCCCAGGCTCTCTTGTTGAGTCAATCATTTTTAGACTCTCTTGTTGAGTCAATCATTTTTTAGTCTCTCTTGTTGAGTCAATTACTTTCAGACTCTCTTGTTGAGTCAATCACTTTTCAGTCTCTCTTGTTGAGTCAATCAAACCCTTATACTCTCTTGTTGATTCAATCACCTTTTAGCACTCTCTTGTTGAGTCAACCTTTTTTTAGCCTCAATCTCTGGCTTTGTACGAGACATATAAATACTCTCTTGTTGAGTCCATCTTTGTCCAGCCTCATCTCAGGCTTGGTATAAAGATTCCCCCTAGCAGGAGTTAGTCTCCTCTCAAGCTGTGTAGAATGATTTCTCTAGTTTGTTTAGCCACAATCCTGGGCTTGATACAGGGCAGATAAAAGCACTCTCTTGTTGAGTCAAACCCTTTTAGCCTCAATCTTGGGCTTTGTACAAGACATAAATCTCCCTCTCTTGAGCTTGGGACAAATATCTTCCCTAGCAGAGTCATTTCCTCCCAGTCTTCCTCTAGGCTTTGAGGAATGATCTTCCCCAAGAAGAGTCAAACTCATTTCAGCCTCAATCTTGGGTTTTGTACAAGACACATAAAAATATCCTCACCAGAGTCAAACTCGTTTCAACCTCAATCTTGGGCTTTGTACAAGATAGATAACACTCTCCCGCAAAGTCGAACTTTTAGCCTCCTCTTAGGCTTTGTATAATGATATCCCCAAAGAGTCAGTCTTTTTTTTGCCTCAATCTTGGGCCTCGTACAAGACACATAAACACTCTCTTGTTGAGTCAGTCAGTTCCAGCCTCCTCTTAGGCTTTGTATAAGGACTTCCCTAGTGGAGTCAATCAACCTCTTAGCTTCAACCTTGGGCTTTGATCAAGGCACACAAAAATCAAAAATCTCCTCAGAGGAAGTCCAATCCCTCTTTAGAGATGACAAGTTCTCTCCCAGTCAAACTTTTAGCTTCAATCTTGGGCTTTGAACAAGGCACAAATAACCTTTTAGCTTCAGTCTTGGGCTTTGAACAAGACACCAAAACATCTTTTTACTCCCTTAGAATAGGAGGAACTACGATTGCTCTGATTTCCCTGTTTCATTTAAACGGGAATACATAGGCATAAGATTGTGAAATCTTAGCGAGCATACCAAACAAAAACTCTAGGTCCAGTACCTTCATACCAAACAAAAACTCTAGGTCCAGTACCTTCATACCAATCAAAACTTAGGTCCAGTACCTTACCAAAAACAAAAACTCACTCACTCTCTCATATTTCCCAAGAAACTTTCCCAACCCATTAACAGATAAACACTATCAATTACAAAGCGAGACCTAAAGCTAATATCCTGGGGATAACCACATATAGGATGGGTAATTGACAACTCCCCATTGTATAACCTGACCCCGGACCCCCAATCTCTTTTAAGCGTTTGTTGAGTTAAACATTCGCGTGCAAGGTTAGTTTTATATAGCTTCCCTTTCCCTTCCAGCTTCATGGGATAAATAAGAAATCAGAAAGTAGCACCCACTCCTCCTCATTGCGGTGAGGAAAACCCAGCGATAATATGGTCGCGTCACTGACAAAAATCGCTCGCTACAGAAAAATGGCGACTCTGTTGGGGAGTCATTTTATTTGTTAGGACTAGGATTATAGCTCTTAAGAGGTCTAGGATGTTAGTTTTAGGAATATATATATATCGTTTTTCCTACTTGATGTCCGTGTTTATTTTTCTGCTAATGGGACTGCGGGTGATGCCGCATCTGGAAAGTTTGAGTGACACCTAAGATAAGTGATGGCACTAGACGGGTAATCTTACAGGGAGTGACTCCCAAATAAGAGATCCCGGTCGACCATCAAATCAGTGGAGAGACCCTTTGCGGATTCAATGCCTATACGACTTCGGTTGTTGAAAGCAGATTGTTCGATTATGGTATTCTATGAAACTGAGGATTTAGTAGGCTGAGACCTTGTTACTATTTTGTAGTGTGGAAGCTATTGAAAATAGTTATCACACAATACTACCCTCATTTGAGATTACTCTAAGATACATCAGCTCGCTCGGGTGAACCAGCCTGCTGTTGTTATCCCAAGAGGGGTCAATGATTTTGAGGACAGGTACAAAAAATCACCAGTATAACCTTTGGGGATGGGTAGAGCCATGACTTCATGACACCGAACCTTTGACCCCATGTTTTTTCTATGCTTTTGTGTGTTGCATCCATGCATTCATTTCATTAAGAAAACTTTAAACAAAGAAAAATTTTCTCTTCTCGTCTCTCTTTTTCAAATTAAACTAAGACAATGATTGTAAATGTCAGAGAAAAAGATTGCGTTATGGATTTCAGTAGAAGGAAGACTCACAAGTACACCTTCAAGATTCCAAAATTAGAGGATTTGAGAGGGTTGGCAAGGATGATCACCAACCCTGATACTTTCAGAGTTAAGTACGGAGGACTGCTGTCTCTGTTAAGGGTCCATGTAATTGAAGGAATCCTGGCTACGCTCATTCAGTTCTACGATCTGGTCTATCACTGTTTTACATTCCCGGATTATCAAATAATAAAAACAAGCTGTAAAAAAAACACTGCACACACTTTTGCATTCTCTCTATCTCTTCTAAAAACAAATTATCACGTCATGCAGATTGCTTGTTGTAAACCCCATTGAAACATACGATCCAATGCCTTCTCCCTATAGCGGGGAAATTTGTGAGTGTAAGCTATTGATTAACTTAACTCATAAAGCAAGAGTCGCCACCGCACTTTTATTTTTATCCAAAAAATGGAAAGGAAAAAAGAGCGAACAAAACCTAAAGAGTTCTAAAAAAACAAGAACAAACAGAGAATGGGTAAGGGGGTTGGTTACGCAATGGGTAGGTGTTAGCACCCAAAACGTCTATAGTACTCTATAGGAGCCCTTTGATGTATTCATGCTTTTTGGTCTGAAAATGGTTTGCTTGAAAGAGATTGGGGAAATGAGAGGAGAATTATTTTTAATATTTTTTTGTTTGGAGAGACTTATCGCCTCATGCCTACGTACCCACGATGTGCAATGTAGGATCAAAATCCCGTAGTTCGTGGTACAAAGAACACAAATTTGTTTGTTATGATTGATTTTAAGTGTAAAGACAAGTCGTCATTTCCAAGCGAATAATTTCGCTTAAAGAAATGAATCATGTCTAAACTTATGAAAAAGTTTAAAAGAAAAAGGTGCACAAAGCACAAAAAGAGTTTGATGAGTTTTGTATTTTTTTATGTTTTTATGAAATGGTCAAAATATGATTAACATGGATTGAAATTTATTAAAGAAAACAAAGTTTAAAAATCGCTTGACCGAAGTCAAGGTTTTATTATGAAAGCGGTTTTAAGTTTGGAAACAAGAAGGTTTTGAAAAAGAGAGGAAGTTTTGAAAATTGAAGAAGGGGTGGAGAAGAAGTGACTATCCTAGTGCATAAAATAAAAGTTAAGGATAAGAAAAATCTAACCACATGGACAAGCTCCATAGCATAAGCATTTTTCCCTTTTTGATTTGGTCTTGATTCAAAATAAGTCTTCAAAAGAGGACTCAAAGTATCCAAAATCCAAGGTTTTCCATCGCAAACTCCCAAGCATAGGTTAGGATCCTAATTCTAAGTCCAAAAGTCCATAATAAAGAGTATAGGTCCTCCAAAGCAAGGGATAGTGGCCATAGTCCAACAATTAAGAGCATAAGTCTTTTAGTGGTTTAATCCTTTATTAATGTTTTTGAGTCCAAAATGGACAAAAGAATAATAAAGCACAAGATAAAATGGTCCAAGTGGACAAAAGAAAAATGACATAAACATAAACATGATATGATAAATGGCATAAAGCATAAAAATAAAGAGAGATAGGGAGCGAGAGGGAAAAGTAAAGAGGGTTAGAAGTTAGTGGTTAGTAGCACAAGGCTCTAGTGCCATAAGCCTTCACCGATGATTCCGTTTCGCGTTATGAACCATAGCGATTAAACAATGCACTTAGGCCAAAGTTAATGAACTTGATAGAAAATTGGTAGAACCAAAGCCTCTACAACTCCAAGTTTCAAAGATTATGGACCTAATGCAAAAATATCAATCACCATTGGGTTGACGCGACCAATCAAGGTCCGAACCACAAAAGTTCAAATTCCGAATTGAATAAAGAGCGACAAATGTTATGCTATGTTAAGCAATCGCCGAGTAATTTACGGAGTAATTACCCTACAATGAGGCTGGTCAATAGATCTTTGTGCTAATACATGCTAGATGAATGATATGTAGATCGTCATCCGAAAGCAATACCGCACGAAAAGAAAATAGGTAACGATCTCGTCTTGATCAAGAATTCAACAAAGAGATTCTAAGATCCATAAGACTTTCATCAATCAAAATAAAAAAAGGAAATAGATGAAGAGAAAGCCAAATTGAATTACAAAGTTAAGAACCTTTCATCATCGAGTTCAATCACCTTTAATTGATAGATTTAAGTGTGAAAACATATCACTAATTCAAACCACCTCAAATGAATTCAACAATTCATTTAAAGATAGATTTGAACTAATGAATGTTTAATTACTCTAGCCATATCCAAAGTCCATTGAAATTGAAGAGAAATTAATCTCAACAATGTGTTTCAAGGCTAAAATAAGAAGAAAGGGGAAGAAGGAGGAAGAAAAACCAAAACAGCCCCAAAAACAAACAAAAAAACACATTCTGGATGCTGGTTAATCGATTAACCAACTCACAGTGTAATTATGTTAATCGATTAACCAGCGCAAACTTCCAGTTTTTTTGCCCGGAAACAAGCTGTTAATTGATTAACCTAATTGTACTGGTTTTGGTTAATCGATTAACACTGTAAAAACAGCAGAAAATCAGTTTGAAAATTGCCAAATCCTTGATCACTCATTTCTTCAAATATCTTAGGATCAAGGATTCAATCGTGCACGAATTTTTGAGTAAAACAGCAGCAAAAGCCAGTAATCAAACACAAATTACAAGATCCAAAGATCAAGCAAACAAGATCAACAAAGGATCTACATTATGGAAGATGAAGATGAAGCTTCAACAATGGTGAAAGATGAATTACCACTTCAAATATGAAAATTCCTTCAAATTGCTTCAAGATCCAATCACCAAAGTCCTGATCTATGAGAATTGATGAAGAAAACAAGTTTGGATTGAGGTTTAGCTCAAAGTTAAACAAGATTCAATGTGAATTCTTGTTAACTTTCAAAAGAAGAAAAGTGAGCTTTAGTGAAATTTGTGGTTGGGAAGAGAATTTGCAAGAGGTTTGTTAGCTATCAAAAGCTTGAATGAATGAATGAAATGAAGGCTCTATTTATAGAGTTTGGGCTTGGAAAATTTGGTGGTTTGGAATTAGGATTGGAAGATCAAAATTAAGATTGGAATTCAAATTTGGAGGGAAATCACAAAAGAGTGGTGATTAGTGGAGGTACATAGTGGGAATTAATTATGATGATGTAGGGAATTAAAATGAGATGGTCTAGAATATTCCACATGTGATCAAAATGGTGAAAATTGGTGCCAATTGCTGCAGAATTTGAATTTGGCACATTTTTTCAAAAATTGCACGTGTTAATCGATTAACCACTTCACAGTGCAATTAGGTTAATCGATTAACATAGTGAAAAATGAGAAAAAATAGCTTTTTGATGTGTTGTCTTGGCTCTGGCTCGATTTTCTTGCTTGTAAAAAAAGGCATGGAAATAAACACATGAACCTTGGAGTCACTTGAATAATAATAAATTAAATCTTGGAAACTCTTGATCAGATAATTTTTGAATTAATCGCAGATCAACTTTGACTTTATTTAGATGAAATCCATTCGAGTTGAGGGATTGGTTTTTGGTATTTTTAACCTGTTCTTCCCCTAAAATTGTTAGTGAAAGAAAACAAAATATTTTTGAATTTTGATTAAAGGTTAGTAAACATAAACAATTAAACAATAAAACAACTAACAAACACACACAAACCCAAAGATCCCTGCAAGGCACAATCCTATAGAAGTGGGAACCAATGTGTGATCCTGTTTGTATGAATGCACATGAAAAGCAAAGAATCTTAGGGGCAAAAATTAGGGTATTACAGCTGCCCCTATTTAAGTTTCTTCTATTCGGAGATATGAAGATTGGCATCTTTGTCTCGACGAGATAGAAGAGACTTAAATATAACAACAACCCAATTTTTGGCCCTAAGAGACCACAAAATGATATGATAATGCAAATGTTATGCAGACACAAGACCTCCGTGGGGAGAAACGCCACGGGAGACCAACAAAAACTGGGGAACAAAGAGAAAAGACTCCACCGGGGGAAAACAAAAGAGGGAAAACACATCCCAACAGGGAGGGAAACAAATCTCCACTGGGGAAGAGCAAAGAGTAAGATTCCAACTGAGGGAAAATTACCGACACCAAAAATAAAAGAGGGATAACATCGTCCCAACATGGAGAGAAAAATCTCCCTGGGGAATAGATCGTCTAATACCAGACATCTGGTAATAGCATGATCAAAAGGAAAGATTGCCAACTACCAAGCAAGTGATAGCTACAACAAGGCAGTCAATAAAAGGATATGAGAAGAATTACCTATTACCAACAAAGGGCAGGACAACAAAGGTAACAATCTCACAAAGAGGATAAGATTACCAGCTATCAACCAAGTGTCAACTATAACAAGGCAACCAAACTGGGCTATATTACCTACCACCAACAAAGGGTAGGACGACAAAGGTAAGAAGCCAGCTAAAGAAAGAATACCAACCATCAACCAAGTGACAGTTACAACAAAGTAAACAACCAAGGGTATGGGAAATATTACCTACTACCAACAAAGGGTAGGACGACAAAGGTAATGACCTCAAAGGGATCGAGAAATATCACCTACTACCAACACAGGGCAGGACGACAAAGGTAATAAACTCGAACAAAGAAGGGAGAGATTACCAACTATCAAACAAGTGATAGCTATAACGAGGTAATCAAACCGGGCTATATTACCTACTACCAACACAGGGCAGGACGACAAAGGTAATAAGCCAGTTATATCACCTACTACCAACAAAACGGGTAGGACGACAAAGGTGATAAGCCAAAAGAAAGATTACCAACATCAACCAAGTGATAATTACGACGAGGTAATCAACAAAGGGTGTGAGAAAAATTACCTACTACCAACAAAAGGGTAGGATAACAAAGGTAATAATCTCAAAACAGGGATCGAGAAGTATCACCTACTACCAACACAGGGCAGGACGACAAAGGTGATAAACTCGAACAAAGAAGGGAGAGATTACCAACTATCAAACAAGTGATAGCCACAACAAGGTAATCAAACTCGACTATATTACCTACTACCAACACAGGGCAGAACAACAAAGGTAATAAGCCAGCTATATCACCTACTACCAACAAAACGGGTAGGACGACAAAGGTGATGAGCCAAAGCAAGTGACCAAAATTCAATCCGGGAATAAACCAGAGAGAAACGGTCAAACAAGACTCATCCCGAGGAGGAAATATCTCAACTGGGGATTAATTCTATCCAGAAAAATGAACTGAGGAGGAAGGCTAAAACAAAATATCTTCCACGAGGCATAAAATCAGTGGGGAATTATCAAAGATAGGCATTTTCTGCTTATGGGTCAACACTCTAAATGGAGAGAAGACACACACGCTCTGCGGGGATAACAACACCAGAGAGCAGAGAAGCACCAACACAGATGCAAAATGCACAATGCAACAATAACATGCTATGCACAACAAAAGGATGCGCATGCAATGCATATGAGAATGAATATGCTGACAAAACAGACATAAAGATAAACAGAGTGTTAAAAGCATCACAACACCGCTGAATACTCGGCTAATCTCAACAAGATGGAGATATTATTAGCAGCTCTGCTAGGGATTCGTCTGACGGAATCCTGCAAGAGATAAACAAAAGCCATCAAAGGAAAATAAATCCTACTACAAGGATCAAATCTGGCCGGGGAAAAGAAGATACTCCTTGGGAAGAAACCCAAATATCAATCTTCTAACATTAACGATCCATGAAGAGGATAATAACGTAGACTCTGCTTCGGGGATGGAAGGAAAGCTGTTGGGGAATCATAGCAACCCAAATCTTTCTGACTTTTCCTGGGGATCATAAAGAATTCACAGGAACTTCCATTTCAAAAGGATGAAGAGATCTGCATGTGGAAAAATAAAGAATCCACTAAGGGTAGTAGACATATAAACATCTACGCAAAATCCACCGGGAATACAAGGCAGATCTGCTGGAGATACATGAGAAAAGCTCTATGAGGATTAACCAATTCTGAGCAAAACAACCTGGACTTGCTGAGGAAAACAGCAACAAGGTCTAATTGTGGGGGATTTTAGATCGATATTCATCATAAATGAGAGAAAACCCAACAGGTGACCAATATCAGTATTCCTTAAATAGAGATATTATCGGCAACTTCACTGGGGAACACCCGAAATAGTGATGCACAATCTTCTCTGAAAACAAACAATCTGGAGAGAAATACATCCTAGACTTGCCGGGGAAGATAACGCTGCTCTGCGCTTGGGAATATCCAAAGCAACAACAACACACCTAGAAGGTAAAACTCTGATGGAAATTCCTCATATGATTCATACCGGGGGACAGCAAAAATGAATCTCCGTATGAGGACTACCATCAAGGAGAGGTGGACCATCAAAACTACTCGACTACCCGACCATACCATAATCAGCTAGAGAAGATCCGGATCAAGACCTAGCTGGGAAAAAAAACAATATTGTCTCTTATGAATTCAATACATCATAACACAACTTTGACGGAACCCAACATCTTGTCGACAACTTGTTATATGAACAAAACTCTGCCGAGGAAATATCAACAAACTTTACTGGGGAAATATCGATTTTACCATCCTTGGAATAACCGTTGACGTTCCTTTTTGCATTCATAAATCAAAGGAAAATGTTTTTATAATTTTCAAAAATTTAAATCAATTATTTACATTTTGTTTCAAAAATCATCATAAAAAAAAATGAAATTCTGCGAACAGAAACAAAATAAGAATTCCAAACAAAGGGACAAAGGCCCAAATTTTATTAATAGAATGATAGCCCGCAAATGGCGTAACTCCATAGATCATTACAAAGTTTAAAAAATGGTAAATACATGGAAAGGGTTACATTGAAATACAATGACCACTATTCTCCCTAACAAATTTAAATTCCGCTGTGCTTAGAACTTCAGTTGAGGATGGTTGAAATGGAATCCTTGATAGAAAATATTGCTTTCAACGATCAAGACTGGCCAGTTGCAGTTACTTGCCATAATCCCTAACTTTTGCCTAGATTGCCCTCTCGGGTTTTCAATCTACCGGGATGATTATTTCTGTTTTTGTCTCTAATTTTTGCCTGGACCGCCCTTTCGGGTTTTCAGCCCACCGAGACGCTCATTTTTGCCTAAGCCGCCAATTCGGGTTTTCAACTTAGCGAGCTGTTCTTTTATTTTTTAGGCGAAGTATTTCTTGACTGTATCGGCATTCACAGGACGAGTGAACTCTTCACCATCCATAGTTGTAAGAAGTAATGCACCACTAGAGAAGGCTCTCTTAACAACATATGGGCCTTCATAATTAGGAGTCCACTTGCCCCTAGAATCATTGGTAAAAGTCGAGATCTTTTTGAGCACGAGGTCGCCTTCTCTGAACACACGAGGACGAACCTTCTTATCAAAAGCTTTCTTCATTCTCTGTTGATATAATTGGCCATGACACAAGGCGGTCTGTCGCTCCCAGGATTTTCATCCAAATATAAACGCGAAAGTGGCGCGGAAACAGAGTCACCAACAATGTGTATTTATCCCAAGAGAAGGAAAGGAAACACTGCGTAAACCTGAGGGAAAGGAAAAGCATGGTCTCGCGACCAAGAGAAACGGGTAAGGGAGTCGGTTACGCGAGGGGAAGGTATTAGCACCCCATCGCGTCCATCGTACTCGATGGGATCCACGCTTGTTGTTATCGATCAAAGGGTGTCATCATCTAAAAGTCTACGACTAAACAGAAACGGGAAAAAGAAAAGAAAAAGGTGACTCGGTAGGACATCGCCGTCCTAGGCCTACGTATTCCCTCGTGCAATGGGAAAGTCATAATCAACGTAGTTTGGAGGACTACGGGTGGATGGGGGGAAGGTTGCTCGCCAAGACATCGTCGTCTTGTGCCTACGTATCCTCAATCGGACTGGAAGGAGGAAGTCAGAGCAGTCGTAGTTCGACCTACGGGTCAAAAAGAGGGAAAAGATCTCGATTAACTGGTTAGTCTCGATCGCAAGGGTGCGAGAGAAGAGGGGAGTTAGTTGTTAGTGTGCTCGCCAAGGATATGGATCCTCGTGCCTACGTATCCTCATTAAGGAATGAGGAATTAGAGCATCCGTAGTTCATGCTACTACGGGAGAAAGGTGGAAGGGTACTCGCCAAGACATCGCCGTCTTGTGCCTACGTATCCTCAATCTATCCAGAGAGAGGAAATCAGAGCGTCCGTAGTTCGTGGACTACAGAAGAAAGGGAAGGGTGGAAGGGTCTCGATCGCATGGGTGCGAGAGAAAAGTGCCCGCCAAGACATCGCCGTCTTGTGCCTACGTATCCTCAATCTATCCAGAGAGAGGAAATCAGAGCGTCCGTAGTTCGTGGGACTACGGAAAAAACCGGAACGGTCTCGATCGCATGGGTGTGAGAGAAAAGAGTCGGGACTCACAGGAGGTCTAGGGGAAACTGAATCCTACAAGTTAGCATGCAAAGTGGCCCTAAGGTCAGGATCAGGAGGGAAGTCTACCTAATGTTGTCATGCTTGGATTGCTAGCCTAATGTCTCTCCTACCTCCAGCTTAATCAGAAATTAAGTGGAGCTAGGAATCCTAATTGATCATGTGAATACAAAGGTAATCAACAAGTAAACATCAGACAGCTCAATCACAAAACGAATACGAAACCATGTTAGGAGAAATTCAAGTACAAAGAGAATATGCACAGACATCATCAAGGAAAGGATTCACAAATATCACAAAGAATTAGTATCAGAATTAAAATCTAAGTTAGTCAAAATTAGTAATTAATCACCAATTAAAAATAAGGTTAAATTCTAACAAGAAAAAAATTCACCTAAATTCAAATTAAAAACTAATTCTAAAATTATTATCTAACTAATATCTAAAATAAGAAACCAAACAAAGTTAACCAAAATTAAATTCTAATAATCTCCAATTATTATCAAACAAATAAAAACAAAGGCTAAATTAATTAAAAAAGGGGGTGCAGCAGTGTGAAAGGGGAGTGGGAAACAAATGTCCATTCGAATGGGCTTTAAAAACTCAGGCCCAAGAGTTGTTATTAGGCATCAGAGGGGGTGCGAGAAGTGATACTGAGGTGTGAAACGAAAAACGTGTGGGCTTGGCCCAGTCCAACACCAAAACGAAATGAGTTTCTTAAAATCTCTAAGTCCTCAACTTCATCTTCTACTTCTCTTCATTGTGCCGTTCATCCTTAACTTAACCTCTTCTTTCTCCTTTCCTCCGCCGGCGACATGTAACTCGCCCTTCACTCTGTTCACACCGCCATCGCCTTCGTCTCACCATCATTCCCTTTCTCTCCTTCACAAACTCGCCTCCCTCATATTCTTATAATCTCCGGCGAGATTACTCCATAGCTTCCGACACAACGCCGACAAAGAAACTCTCTTCATCGAACTCTTTCAGCATCACAACAATGCCGTCATCTTATTCCAAGTGCCTCGTTCAAATGCCTCCCCTAATCTAATCTCTGTCTCGCCCTTAACACTTCTCTCCAACTCTAATACTCTCTGCTTCTTTCATCAACAAACCTCACAAGACTCGACGTTACGAAAGACGCTCAACGACAATAAAGCACGATAACGAAATACAGCATATTAACGCTCTCATCGCAGGAACCAAACAAACACCGCATATCAGAAGCAGAAAACCACAAAGCCACAAACAAACATCAAATCGGAAGCTACAAAAGTCACATCGCAAATTAAGATTTGGATTGAGATCGACGTACCTACCGGAGAAAGTCCGGTGCTTCTTCAATTGCAAACGAACTGGTGCGAACCGAGAATCTTCAGGTATCAGGTATGTGTAATTTCTTTGCTCTTCCTCTTCTTCGAATCTGCTGCTGCTCCTTGTGTCTTCTCCTTCTTCAATTCAACTTGTGCGTGTTGTTGTTGAACACTCTATTTCACTACTTCTTCTCCGTT